>JAVGWO010000070.1:0-28169 GCA_034509495.1 Acestrorhynchus altus | reverse complement strand
ATGATAGATGAGTGTTCAGTAAATGATACATGAGTATTCAGTAAAAAGAGATGAGTGTTCAGTAAATAATAGATGAGTATACTGTAAATATTAGATGAGTATTCAATAAATAATAGGAGTGTTCAGTAAACATTAAGAGTGTTCAGTAAATAATAGATGAGTATTTAGTAAAAATAGATGAGTGTTCAGTAAATAATAGATGAGTATTCAGCAAATAATAGGAGTGTTCAGTAAAAATAGATGAGTATTTAGTAAATATTAGATAAGTATTCAGTAAATAATAGATAAGTATTTAGTAAATAATAGATGAGTGTTCAGTAAATAATAGGAGTGTTTAGTAAATTTTAGATAAGTATTTGAGTAAATAATAGATGAGTATTCAGTAAATAATAGGAGTGTTCAGTAAATATTAGATGAATATTTAGTAAATAACAGATGAGTATTCAGTAAATAGATGAATATTTAATGAAATAATAGATGAGTATTCAGAAATAATGGGGTGTTCACGTCAAACAATGAGTGTTCAGTAAACAAAAGGGTGTTCATTAAAATAATAGATGAATGTTATTAAATAATAGATAGATATTCAGTAAATAATAGATGGTATTTATTAAATAATATAGATGAATGTTCAGTAAATAATAGATGATAATTTAGTAAATAATAGATAAGTATTTAGTAAATTATAGATGAGTATTCAGTAAATAATAGATGAGTATTCAGTAAATGATAGCTGAGTGTTCAGTAAATAATACATGAGTGTTAGTAAATGAATATTCAGTAAATAAAACAGTATTCAGTAAATATTAGATCAGTATTCAGTAAATAGATCAGTGTTTAGTAAACAATAGTGTTCCATAAATTATGAATGAGTATTCACGATCAAATTATAGGAGTGGTCAGTAAATATTAGATGTATTTAGTAAATAATAGATAAGTGTTCAGTAAATAATAGGTGAGTATTCTGTAAATATTAGATGAGTATTCAGTAAATATTAGATGAGTATTTAGTAAATAATAGGAGTATTCAGTTAACAATAAGAGTGTTTAGTAAATAATAGATGAGTATTCAGTAAATATTAGATGAGTGTTCAGTAAATAATAGATGAGCATTCAGTATAAATAGATGAGTGTTCAGTAAATAATAGATGAGTATTCAGTAAATAATAGGAGTGTTCAGTAAATATTAGTAGTGTTTAGTAAATAATAGATAAGTATTTAGTAAATAATGAATGAGTGTTCAGTAAATAATAGGAGTGTTTAGTAAATTTTAGATAAGTATTCAGTAAATAATAGATGAGTATTCAGTAAATAATAGGAGTGTTCAGTAAATAATAGATGAGTGTTCACTAAATAATACATAAGTATTCAGTAAACAATATGTGAGTATTTACTAAATAATATATGAGTATTCAGTAAATAATAGATGAGTATTTAGTAAATAATACTAATGTTCAGTAAACAATAATAGTGTTCAGTAAATAATAAGTTATTTCAATAAATAATATAATGATGTTCAGTAAAGAGCGTTCAGTAAATAAAGATGAGTATTCAGTAATAATAGGAGTGTTCAATGAAGCAATTGATGTGTATTTGATAAATAATAAGTGTTCCATAAGGTATAGATGAGTATTCAGTAAATAATAGATGGTATTCAGTAAATGATAGATGAGTGTTCAGTAAATGATGCATGAGTATTCATTAAATAATAGATGAGTATTCAGTAAAAATAGATGAGTGTTCAGTAAATAATAGATGAGTATACTGTAAATATTAGATGAGTATTCAATAAATAATAGGAGTGTTCAGTAAACATTAAGAGTGTTCAGTAAATAATGAATTAATTATTTAGTAAAAATAGATGAGTGTTCATTAAATAATGAATTAGATATTTAGTAAAATAGATGAGTGTTCAGTAAATAATGAATGAGTATTTAGTAAAAATAGATGAGTGTTCAGTAAAAATAGATGAGTATTCAGCAAATAATAGGAGTGTTCAGTAAAAATAGATGAGTATTTAGTAAATATTAGATAAGTATTCAGTAAATAATAAATAAGTATTTAGTAAATAATAGATGAGTGTTCAGTAAATAATAGGAGTGTTTAGTAAATTTTAGATAAGTATTGAGTAAATAATAGATGAGTATTCAGTAAATAATAGGAGTGTTCAGTAAATATTAGATGAATATTTAGTAAATAACAGATGAGTATTCAGTAAATAATAGATGAGTATTTAGTAAATAATAGATGAGTATTCAAGAAATAATAGGAGTGTTCCGTAAACAATAGGAGTGTTCAGTAAACAAAAGGAGTGTTCAGTAAATAATAGATGAATATTTAGTAAATAATAGATGAATGTTCAGTAAATAATAGATGAGTATTTAGTAAATAATAGATGAATGTTCAGTAAATAATAGATGATAATTTAGTAAATAATAGATAAGTATTTAGTAAATAATAGATGAGTGTTCTGTAAATAATAGGAGTTTTCAGTAAACAATAAGAGTGTTCAGTAAATAATAGATGATTATTCAGTAAATAATAGGAGTGTTCAGTAAATAATAGATAAGTATTTAGTAAATAATAGATGAGTATTTAGTAAATAATAATAGTGTTCAGTAAACAATAAGAGTGTTCAGTAAACAATAAGAGTGTTCAGTAAATAATAGATGATTATTAAGTATATAATAGGAGTGTTCAGTAAATAATAGATAAGTATTTAGTAAATAGTAGATGAGTGTTCTGTAAATATTAGGAGTTTTCAGTAAATAATAGGAGTGTTTTTACTGCAGAACAGCTCCTGATCGCTGCTGCTGTCTGGTGTGAAGAAAACGGTTTACTGTAGCTTTCTGCTCCATAGCTATCCTGCCTACATCTGATGCTGCTGCACAGGATTTCAGGAGCCGCCCGCAATTCCGTCGCCCGGAATACCGCTGCTTCACGACCGGAAATACCTGACGATCAGCGCAATTGAGTTCAGGTGCGCTTCTGGTTATTTAAGCAGCTCGTGTCGCACTCATTGCGGTTTCTTGGTCAAACTCTGTCTGAGATGCTGTCTTTCATTCCTGAAACAGTGTCCTTCTACTCCTCCAGTAAACAGATAGAGCTGCATTTCCCTCCTCACCAAGCAGGAAATTCTGTCTCCATCTCTACCTCACAGCACAAAGAGAGAATAGAAAAGAAAGATTAGAGAGAAAAAAGGAAAAGAATGTTTTTTTTTCTCTTCTACCTTGAGAGGAGTTGTTTCATGTTGTAGTTTCCTCAAACCCTGTGTCCTGCGAGTTTGTTTATTTTATGAATAAACCTCTTATGTCCAGTTCAGGTCACTGGCACATTCTTCCTCCAGTGATCTGTTGTTTAGAAGAACTTCTGGGTTGAGGGTTAAATTAATTTCCACCCAGGTTGCGCCCTGTGACACAGGAACGCGTTTATTTTACGCCTTTCTCTTTTAATGTAAATTTAATACTATGCTTGCAGTTTCTTGTACTTAGAATGTTTCTCTGCTTGTAAGGTTCTCTGCAGCCTTTGATACAGTAGATCACAAGATCCTCCTGTCAATCCTTGGTAGCCTTGGAATCACTGGTTCTGCATTACAATGGTTTACATCATACCTGAAAGAGTGTTCTTACCAAGTCACATGGCAGGGAGCCACATCAGCTCCACACAGTGTTCCACCGGTGTTCCTCAAGGGTCAGTCCTTGGTCGTCTTCTCTTTTCTCTCTACACTACTTCTCTTGGTAAAGTAATATCTTCTCATGGTTTTACTGACCACTGCTTTGCTGATGACACTCATTCTCTCTTTTCCACCCTCCGACACCCAGGTCTCATCCCAGATCTCAGCTTGCCTCTCATCATGGACGGCAGCCCATCACCTCAAACTCAACCCCAGCAAGACCGAACTGCTATTCATTCCTGGAAGCACTGGTCCTCACCCTGACCTTACCATTTCCCTTGAGAACTCACTGGTCACTCCATCTACTGAAGCACAGAGCCTTGGTGTAGTAGTGGATGACCAGTTATCGTTCACAGGTCATGTTGCAAACCTGACTCAGTCCTGCAGATGTTCTCCTTTACAACATCAGGAGAATTCAACCTTTTCTGTCTAGAGAGGAGCTCAGGTGCTTGTTCAGTCTCTTATCATCTCAAGACTAGAACTGCAACTCCCTATTGGCTGGCCTTCCTATGTGGACCATCAGATCATTGCAACTTATCCAGAATGCAGCAGCGCGGCTCATCTTCAGTGTTCCTAAATTCAGTCACATAACTCCTCTGCTGCGTTCCCTTCATTGGCTCCCTGTAGCTGAACATCAGATTCAGAACCTTGATGCTGACCTACAAAGCCAAAAACGGACCAGCCCCTCCATACATGATGGCAATGGTCAAAACTCGAGCTGCACCAAGAGCCCTTCCAGCTTCAAGTACAGCTCAGCTTGACCCACCGTCCCTCAGAACGCAAGGAGAACATGCATCCAGACTCTTTTCTGTTCTGGCACCAAAATGGTGGAATGAACTTCCCCTGAGAGTCCAAACAGCTGAGTCCCTCACTGTCTTCAAACGCAGACTGAAGACTCATCTGTTTCAGGAGGATTTAACTCCATAAAGACATTTGTTTCAACAGGATCTAATCGTGAGGAACCTCTAGATTCCAGCCTCGTCTACTAGTGAAGGATATTCTAAGTAAACAGCAAAGCACTTTTGTAAGTCACTCTAGAGAAGGGCGTCTGATAAATGCCGCAAATGTAAATGTAAATGTGATTACCAATTTATTTAACTTCTAAATTTAATATTTATTTAATAATGTGAGTCTGGATTCTGCTATAAGCCAAAATGTAGTGATGGCAGAAGTGGGACGTTTGGGAGATCGAATCAAATGAACAGATTTGGAAAATGATTCGATCTTGTGAGACGTTCGAATCATCATACGCCACAGTGACATCTAGTGGGCAACCAGGGCCTAAATACACAACTTTTTCTTAACAGAAACCGAAGTAATGTGTTTTTTTTTTTTTTATGAAAAATGACATGAAATATTCACCCATAGTATATATTGCCCCTAAATAAATTTTAGTCATGAAAACATATCATTTAGCAGAGAACAGGGTTGTTTTAATGATGTCTTTGAGATGTATTTTTCATAATGATACTCTGTCAGTGGATTGATATAGCTGACATTATTCATTTTACATTGCAAGGTTGGGAAATGCTTGTGTATTACTTTATTAAACATTACAAATAATCAGTTGCTTTTATTAAGAAACATGATCTGTTCCATAGTGCTTGGATTAAGACGGTTTCTTCTCTTGCTCAGAGTTTCTCCAGCTTTGAGAGAAAACTCTCACAGGGCACTGAGGCTGCTGGAATTGAGAGATATTTTTTTGTTAATTGAAACAAATGAGGAAAGACGGCAGAGTGTCTGAGCCAGTTATCCGTAGGGTCTTCTCCTCTGGGCAGATATGGAGATGAGAGATATCGTTGAACCTCAACAGTAGCATCAGCAGTAGCACTTTGAGTTGTTTCTCTCACTCTGCAGTCAAACAAATCCCACAGGTTTTCTTGATCCTCCTGACTGATTAGAGATGCTTGACCTGCTGATGAGGGACCTGCTGATGTTGATGGCTGACTGTGACTGATTTGAGAGTGAGATGCTGAACGAATTATAGCACAGCACTCAGATGTCAAAATCTGTACTGCTTTGGTTGCATTATCTGAACTTCCAAAACCCAGAACCTTGAATCTTGGATCCAGTAAAGTTGCCATTGCAAGAACCTTCACAAATTCCACTCCACAGCGTATCCTCAAATGATCCTGAAGGTTATGGCTTAACTGTAGAGCTGTTGGATTTTTGGCTTTACTCCTGGATCTTGTGCTGAAGCATGTGAACAATTGGGATTATTTTAGATGCAGAAATTCTCTTTTCTGCTGATGATTCTACAGTGGCTTCATTGAAAGGGAGAAGAACTTGACATTGGCTGACTTCATGATGTCCACTATTTAAAGGTGTCACACTGATGTTGAAAGAGACCAAGGCAGCTGCCACTGCTTCACGTTGCTCAAATAAACGCTGAAACATTGAAAAGGTGCTATTCCATCTTGTCTCCACCTCTTGGATAAGTTTCATTGGAGGTTTCCCCATCTGTTCCTGGATGTTAGAGAGCTTCTCTTTGGCTTTGGTGCTAGATTTGAAATAGCCTACAATGTTCCGAGATTGAAGCTTTAGTTCATGCAGACCAGGAGTTTGTTCTATTGCCTTTTTTACCACCAGATTTAGTGTGTGAGCAAAACAAGGGACATGTAAAAGATGTGCACTGACAATCATATTAGCAGCATTATCTGTAACAAGACATGTGATCTTGTCCTTTAACCCCCATGAACCCAGTCTTGGCCTCTCTTATGTGCACTGCTGTGTGTGTTTCAGGAAATTTGGACACCTCCAATAGAGCGGTGCAAAGCATGCTTTCATCATTGATGTAATGGTATGTTATGGCCAGCTAAGCATCCATGTTTATTGAGGTCCACGTATCCGATGTCGGGCTCACAGATGTTACTTTCATCACTTGTCATTGCAGTTTTCTTCTCCTGCTCATATCTGGATCTCAAATTCTAGATGGCAGTACATAGTTAGGATTGAGTTTTTGAACAAGATCTCTGAAACCATCATCTTCTGCAACAGAAAGGGTTGTGGATCCTTTATTATGAAATTGACAAGAGCTTCATCCAGCTCTTTTTCCTGATGTTAATATACATTAAATTCATCACACTGTTTATATACATTTATGATCATGTTTTGCTGAATATACAAATAATGTGAAGATTAATATTATATAATAAATTAAAAATCTAGTATTTTTAATTAAATGTCATATCATACCATATGTGGAATCTCTTCCAACACCAGAAGATGTGCTGCCACTGTAAAATACAGGATGCTTTGAACGGAGGTGTCACCACATAGTTGTCGTATTATTATAGTCAGCAGATGATTTTGGCAGATGAAGCACTTTACTTGTTTGCCTTCAAGTTCAAAATGATCCCAAACAGCAGACCTTGGTCCTTTTCGAGATCCTTCCATTTCACAAATCCTTTGACTAATTGTATAAATTATGGTGTTTAAATAAAGCAGTTTAACGTGTTATTGTCTTCTACACAAATACAGTCAGTTTTTTGCATCGTGTATGAGGGTGTGGCAATGTTGTCATGTGAACGCAAGCACAGTTATGAGATCAGAGAGCAGATTAATTTAGAAACATTTGGGAGACCAAACATTCTGATCTCAGACCAGCTGCATGAACTTAAGTGTGGACTAAAATGTGCGAAAAGATTTGAAATGTAGCGAAACTGCGTGACGTAACGAAACCCGTTTTTGGAATAGTCACATGGCTTTCCCCTTTTGATACGGACTTCGAAACAGTGTTTTGGAACACCGTGATTTCAAATGAATCGATTCAGTTCAATTCCGCGTTGAGTTTGACATCATTACCAAAATGACCAACAACAAAAAAGGGTTATTATTTTAGACGTAATGAATATAAAACAACATTTTTGAATGAGATTGTGATGAACAGACTATTATAATTCCCTGAGATTCTGCAATATAACAGCAGGTTCATCATCAAGTGGAATATAAAAATGGAGTATTTACACACCTGTTGCTTTGAACAAGAAGTTCAGAAAGAAGGTTGTAGATATAAAGGAATCTGGAAAGGGATTCCTGGGCTATGCTGTATTTTTCAGGGAGGGCAAAAGGAACAGCTGCTTTCTTTAGATCAGGGGTCAGCAAGTCCGGTTAGTCTGACTAACCCTAGTCAGGAACAAACCCTTAATTAATTGGAAACAAAACGTCAATCAGAAACAAACCCTGTGTCAGTTGAGAACAAACCCCTGACACTGACAGTTTGACTGAGGGCTTGTTTGACAGGTGGCTCTGAGACAGTGCTGTAAATGGCAGTTGTAATTGATCAGTCCACCGACCAGAAACGTCCAGCCGACAGCGTCCTGTGGGCAGCGTCCTGTGAGCACTGATGAAGGACTAGAGGACGACCAACACAAACTGTGCAGAAACAGATGAGCTTCTGACTCTGACTTTACATCTACAAGGTGGAGGAACTAAGTAGGAGTGTGTAACAGGGTGGACAGTGAGTGGACACAGTTTTTAAACACTCCAACAGCAAATAAAATGTTGCGTCCTGTGTTGAACCAATATGGGACACATAAATGTCCAATACACATACGCATGTGTCACACACACACATCAACACTTTATCTAAAAATAATGATCAAAAGCCCCCCTTCCCCAGCTCCACTGCTCTGTCAGTCTGTGCCTGGTTTTCTGAAGGTGGTGCTGTCACAGTTGCCTAGAGACCGGCACCCGCTCACAAAACCTGCGTCTTTTAAAAATGTCCACTACACCCCATACTCCACCTTGTCCTTAGAAGCAAAAACACTCTAAAAAGTACAGGCTTGAGTGGGAAGAGGAATGTCCTTGGCTGGACAACAGCGTCAGTGGAGATGATTGTAAAATCTGTTGGCAGGTGTTTTGAATGTCTGACATCAGACTGCTTGCACCAGGAGAGCAACACTGCAGACACATAAGAACACAGACTAAGAGTCAGTGTCAGAGTCCTTCATCCTCCACTCATCTCCTGAGACTGATATGTCATGATTGATTTCCTATCTGGTTGTGCTTTTGCCAGAAGACGCCAGTGCACGAGCATATCTTATTTTAGGAGACTATTGCGGTTTGATTGATTGTTTGATGTTGAGTCATGAAGTTGAATGATCATTTATTTAACATAGCATAGTATTAGCAAACATTAATATAATATATGACCGTTTACAGAACAAATTACAGGAATGGATTAACGATAAATAAATGTAAGAGAAAAGGTTAATATACTGTATATACATTTCCTAAAATCAAAATGTTTGTGAAACTTTCTGTGTATTTTGTTCAATTTAATTAATAGTTTGTCATCCCACTCTCAGGTTACTGCAGCCGAGGCGACACAGGTGAACCACACAATGAGACACAACCTTAGCTTCAACAGTGCAGACTGAGAACGTAAATTGAATCAAACTATTCTAGTAGATTCAAAAAAGACAGGTGTCTTTGCTCCAAAGGCTGTGGGTGATATTCTCAAGGCCCTACCATCAGATAAACCCCTTCCATTCTCCATTCAGACACATACAACAAATTAAAGCTTGCTTTTCAGTACTAGAATGTGAGGTCACCAACAAAATGCTGGATTTCATGGAAAATGCAGATGAGTCATAGAGCACATCAACAGGTCTGCCCTGTTTGATCAAGCGACAGCATTTAGACAATACAAATATGAATTACGAATTCACAACTCTGTGTTTGCCAACTTGAAGAAGAAACTGTCAACTGAAACTGCACAACGCAGTGAAGCATGCTCCTGACCAGCTCACTGTAGATGTGGGAAATGTGCTGAAGGTCTATGGCTTCTTTTCCACATCTGCCAAATGAAGAGAATCATTCAAAGAGTTTTTTAGGTTTTGTTTCCAGGAAATTCTACAACGTTACCAGGTGGCTCTCCCTTAACCCGGCTAATGCAAAACTGGACTGCTCTGAAATCTTACTTCAACAGCCTGGGGGAGACTTTCTCATCTGCAGTATCTTCTCCCTTTTTGAGGAAGTTGTAAAGAACCTGAAGAGTGATGAAACTCCCTGTGTTGATTTAGATTCTATAATGAATAGCTTGCAAACGTTAACTAAAGTGAAGCTGCAGCGTCTCCATCCATGTGATGCAGACATGGCAAGGGCAGCTTTTACTGCATCTCTCAACCCATAACTCTCATGAAGACAACTGGCTGTTCTCACTGCAACCTCTCTCTCTCTGCGCCATGGCATCGTGAACTTTAGTGACATTGAGAGGGTGAAGACCAAGTTCAATCTCGTCAACATGGATGAACTGTTTGATGAATGCTCCACTGCAAAACCCATTCTGAAGAGGCTCAAAGAAGATGCAAAACACGAACGGAAGTCCAAAGGTCTGGGTGTCAGGTGGGTGGATCTCTTAGCTGACCTGCCTAACATGCTGTCTATCATTAGTCTCATCCTGAGCATCCCAGCATGCACTGGAAATGTGGAAAGGAATTTATAGAATGGCCAACAAATGGAGTGACTATAGAAACTGGTGCTCAATGGATCTCATGAGAAATTAGCTTCTGATCACTCTCAACTTAGAACAGTCCTGAACAAGAAGTACCAGTTTCTGATGAACCCAAGACTGTTGAGGGAAGGACTAATATGTTGTACTCCTCTTTTCTCTTATTGAATAAGTAGATAAGTTTACAAGTTGTTTTTTTGTTTTATTTTTGTCTGTTTTTTTCCTCTTTAAGTAAAAATACCCCGGGTTCAAAGAGAGTCCCTATGTTTATGCACTTAAAAAGTTACATTAAGTTCTCAACTTATTTAGTTTATATTTTAAAAGTTGATTGTTGCATGTTCCAGGTTTCATTTAAGGTCCCCCTCAGGGAATTTAAAATGTCAGTTTTGTGAAAAAGTGAAGTTATTGTATATTTCATGTCTTTTTATGAGATTTTATGAAATGTCTGTCAGTTGATTGTAGGATGGTTTGAGTTAGTAAAATCTGTTTGAATCATGTTTGAATGACAGTGTGAAACACTGAGCAAACACACTGATCATTACTGAAGCACCACACAATGAAGCATAAGCAAACTGTTTTTTGGAGTGTTTCTGATATAAAATGAAGTCAGAGGTTAAACTGAAACACAGCAGGGTAGAAAATGGGGGTTCTGTTGCCCTTTCATACAAGAAAATAAATCCAAATATCCCCTAAAAGAAGGTTCTGAAAAACATATACAAATACAAATATAGTCCAACTTATTACACCAGCATTGATGCAGTAAACTTAGAGATTACAAAAGCATTAAAGAAAGCAGTAATCAGTGTGGGGGTAAGAGTGAGAGGGGAGAGACTGTATACTAGATTAAATCACTCAGAGAAAAAGGATTGATTTAGTCTGACTGGCCAACCCTTTCCACCTTGTTAAGCTCACAAAGTGATGAGGTGAAACACACAGGGAATAAAAACGAAGGAATTTGGGTTAATTAGAGTAGTAATGTGTAATCCTGAGCAGAGAAAGAGCTCAGATATAGATTAAGGATTGTTCTTGTATGTAATGTAGATTTGGTATGTTATATCCCCTGAAAGAAACCAATTTGACAAACAAGACATCACCTGAATATATCTGGATCAGTGATGTCATCAGCCCCGCCCCCTCTCTCTGATCAGTCAGAGTCTGTATGCAGGTTGATCGTCAGCCCCGCCCCCTCTCTCTGATCAGTCAGAGTCTGTATGCAGGTTGAGTATCAGCCCCGCCCCCTCTCTCTGATCAGTCAGAGTCTGTATGCAGGTTGAGCATCAGCCCCGCCCCCTCTCTCTGATCAGTCAGAGTCTGTATGCAGGTTGAGTATCAGCTCCGCCCCCTCTCTCTGATCAGTCAGAGTCTGTATGCAGATTGAGTATCAGCTCCGCCCCCTCTCTCTGATCAGTCAGAGTCTGTATGCAGGTTGAGCATCAGCCCCGCCCCCTCTCTCTGATCACTCACAGTCTGTATGCAGGTTGAGTATCAGCTCCGCCCCCTCTCTCTGATCAGTCAGAGTCTATATGCAGGTTGAGTATCAGCTCCGCCCCCTCTCTCTGATCAGTCAGAGTCTGTATGCAGGTTGAGCATCAGCCCCGCCCCCTCTCTCTGATCAGTCAGAGTCTATATGCAGGTTGAGCATCAGCCCCGCCCCTTTGGCTTTGGCATATTTTGACCTCCTGGATTGAAATGCCTAACTGGTTTTCAGGTTTTTTTTCCCAAGGACCTGTGTAGATGAGACTTGAAATTCTGTTTCTCATTGACTCTTTACACATCATATAAAACCTGTTCATGTATAAAGTGTTATATTCTAAGTCACTGCAGCTGAAGTAACTCCAGTTTGATTTCTCTGATGGAGAAACCTGTTCAGTACACAAAAACACAATGAAATCAAAGTAGAGTTGAATATGCCTTTTCCACATTTGTAGTGGTGAAACTATCTGTGAAATTAAACAGAGCCTCCAATGCTGTAAACTGATTCTTGATAAAAAAAACTAAAACAGGGGACAGAAGCTCCTGAAATCTTATTGGTGAACATGTTCATGGAAACTGCATTGTGGGACAGTGTGATGAAGTCATTAAGGAGCTTACAGACATTGGGGCAGATTAGATTTTGCTCTTCTAATCCAGCAGATTACCATTGCACAACCCTACTGACCGAAACCCTACTCCGCACACTGATTCTGCACACTGATCATTTCTAGTTTTCTGTACCAATCTGGCTCACGTGGTCTTCAACTGACAGCAGAATGAAGACACACTGACTTTTCTTCACCTTTGAGGAGGAATCTGCCAAATCTTCATCTGAAGAAAAGGACCCAGCGTCAGCCGGACATGAATACATTGATTGTCTAATTCAATTACAGTGCATGTGGTCACTGGGCTTTAGAAAATACTACAGGCTGTCACTCATGGATACAGGAGCTCCTTGGCCTTAGCTGAGCCACCAGACAGCCGCTTCGCTTCTATCACAGGTGTGAAGGCAAGGGGTGACCAGTAAACAAACTGACTTTGGAAGGCTCCATAGATGGTATCCCTCTCTCTCTGCACAGAGATGGAACCAGAACCAGGGGAAGCAGAGAACAAAGCAGTGGATCCAGGATATTCTTCAGAAATACAGACGAGTCCAGTCTCTGAGGGAAACAAAGGGTTTCAAACGGATTTATTTGCCCATGATCACCAACGAGGGACCTGTTTGGATGTGGACAGACTGGAGAGTCTGATGATGGACAAGGAAACAGGAGGAGCGGTAGAAAAGCAGACCAAAGGAATGGAAATGGTGGACAAAAAAGCAGAAGGCCAAGATATGGACAGTCCCCATGAAGCAGGTGATATGGGCATTCAGTATAATGAACCCAATGCTGATTATATTGACTCTCAATCCCATAATGTCTCCACATTCAAGGAGGAAATTCAAAAACTCAGAAAGACACCCAGTTTTGCAAAAACAGTCAGATTTTCAGAGACAGACGAGGTGGAGGAAAGAGAGAGCTCAGAGGAAAGTCTTTTCCCGGACTATGAGCTTAAGGAATGGACCGTTGCTTGTTTTGAGGAGCTGTTCATGGCGGACAACTGGACTGATATAACTGGTAAGGTGGTTGAGCTCTCCAAGTGATACTTGTGTTATGGGATGACACTTAAAATGAGGGCTACATGATAAGGACAAATAATCATATTGCATTTGCAAATATTTTGATCTGGCACGGTTAAATACCCTTGGACCAAAACTTACATAGACGATTATTTACTTGCTGTATTTCAACAAAATGCTGATGGAACAGATTTTTGAGATTCTGGGATTGGACAGAAAACAACACTTCGGCCGTGCATAAGTGAGCATTTATTTTCACTGTCTGCATAAAGTGCACACAAGATGAATAAACAGGCTTCATTAGCTTTCTCTCTCTTACTCTCAGCTGTGCCTGTTTGACACCATGCACTCTGATTACAGAGCTGTTACACTATACAACCTAACCTAAAGCTGGAGAACATCTTTAACTTATAGATCCAGAGATCTGCACTTCGTGGGCAGTTACATGTCATTTTCTAGCCTAGTATTTCCCAACCCTGTTCCTGGAGGCACACCTGCTCTGCATGTTGTAGAGCTTACCCTGCTCCCCCACACCTGATTCAACTAATCAGCTCATTAACAAGCCCTTCAGAGGTGTGTAGGCCAGGTGTGCCTCCAGGAACAGGGTTGGGAAACAGTGTTCTAGGATTCATATCACAGGGTCCTATATAACCATAGTATGATCACAGTGTGATAAAAAAAACCAGCTAAAATTCACTTGTTCTCAACTGAATTAAATCCCAGTTTAAATACTAAAGGAGATTCCAGTGCATGTTTACTGCTCTGTCCACGTTAACATGATCAACCTGCATACAGACTCTGACTGATCAGAGAGAGGGGGCGGGGCTGATGATCAAACTGCATACAGACTCTGACTGATCAGAGAGAGGGGGCGGGGCTGATGATCAAACTGCATACAGACTCTGACTGATCAGAGAGAGGGGGCGGGGCTGATGATCAAACTGCATACAGACTCTGACTGATCAGAGAGAGGGGGCGGGGCTGATGAATCAACCTGCATGAACTCCTGACTGATCAGAGGCGAGGGCTGATGATCAACCTGTATACAGACTCTGACTGATCAGAGAGAGGCTGATGCTCAACCTGTATACAGACTCTGACTGATCAGAGAGAGGCGGGGCTGACGATCAGCCTGTATGCAGACTCTGACTGATCAGAGAGAGGCGGGGCTGATGCTCAACCTGTAATACAGACTCTGACTGATCAGAGAGAGGGGCGGGGCTGATGACATCACTGATCCAGATAGATCAGACAGAGTTGTTTGCTCTTTGTTCACACATCTTTTCTTTTCTTTTCTTTTCTTTTTTTTTTGCACTACTGTCAAGTATTTTGAACATATTATTACAAATACTTCTGTCCAGTCCTAATCCAGATCAAATAACTTCCAGAGACAGAGTGAGTTTTGATAAAAAAAAAACAGGCACAAATTTAATTGAAATTGGATGTTCATATTTATACATGAAAGGAGACACATTTAGCAGGGGTGTCACAAGATTCTTTCCTGGAAAAATAAATCAATATCTGGGTATTGTCACACTGTAGAGCAGGTGGAGTTGTAAATGCAGGGTAGAATTTATTTACAAAGACATGGAAACAAAGTGGACCTGGACAGACAGAGACCAAGGACCCTAGAGAGCACTAGAAGAAGAACACTAGAAAAACCTGGGGCTGATTTCAAACAGGCAGGGCTTCACAAATCAGTCACAGGTGGAATGAGATGTAGCTGTGGTGGAGACAAGCCCAAAACAGAACAATGACAGGAATGGACAGACAGGGGATTCAAACATGACAGGAGCATGACAGGAATGTGTGATTGTCTTCTAGGCAAGGGGCAAAAACAAAAAGATCATTATATACACAGCCAAGCACATATTACCCAGTGAGGTCCAGTACATTGGTTGTAGGCCCATTTCTGATACAGAAGCCACATTATGTGTGGTTGTGTGCAGCTTTTTAAATATTGTGGTAGATTATCCCATAGGTGGAGGGCGGGGTAGCAGCTTTTGGGCGCACAGAAATGTTAACTTCATGTGGATGGTTGGAGCTACAGATGTCAGAGACTTAGTATGTAATGATTTAATGGACACCCTTCTCAGCAAACATCTGTATTCTAAATGATCACATAGTCTATTGTGTGTGTGTGTGTGTGTGTGTGTGTGTGTGTGTGTGTGTGTGTTTGCAGTTTTCAATGCATCATTTTCAACTGAATATTTCTAAAGAAATAGTATAAAAAATAAAAAATGAAAGTTATCATTACCACCATGCCCACGTTTACGTGTTGAAGTCATACATCAGACTTTGGTAGCAAAGCAGGTTGTTTCTTGTCATCACCTAGAAATGCAGTACCATCAAACTATGGTACATTGTACATGCCTGTGAAGGTTCAGAGTAATCAGACAAAGTGTTTCTGAGTTGTTGCGGTACATGTGTGATTTTTTGTTCTCCATCCATCCTTTTGGGTGGGGTCTAGGTGTTAGAGTGTTGAAATTCAAATATTTTTAAGTAATTATTGAATTTCAGGTTCCACCTGGACCTGAAACATTTTGCTTTGACACCAAATTTCAGCAGGATAGGGTTTCCCAAGAATGTCTCCACCAGATTTATCATCAATCGAGCTAAAAAAAAAAATACTTAAAATCTCTGAAAACCTGTTGAAAATGGATCATCCAGAGTATTTTGAGGTAAAAATGCAAGAATTTTGTAATGATTGTAATAATTACATTATCAATGATATTTATAATAAGTTCTTCAAATACTTGACAGTGGTCCAAATAAAATAAAAACAATCTGAATGTCCTTTATTAGTGTTATTATTTATGTATCAGTATTATTCCTTTTTCAGGGCTTTATTACACTGTGTGAGGAAAGAAAGAGAGCAATTTTTCATTTTCTTCTTTAATATACAGGTTGATCATCAGCCCCGCCCCCTCTCTCTGATCAGTCAGAGTCTGTATGCAGGTTGATCATCAGCTCCGCCCCCTCTCTCTGATCAGTCACAGTCTATATGCAGGTGGAGCATCAGCCCCGCCCCCTCTCTCTGATCAGTCACAGTCTGTGTGCAGGTTGATCATCAGCCCGCCCCTTCTCTCTGATCAGTCTGGCCAGTCTGTATGCAGGTTGATCATCAGCTCCACGCCCCTCTCTCTGATCAGTCCAAGTCTGTATGCAGGTTGATCATCAGCCCCGCCCCCTCTCTCTGATCAGTCAGAGTCTGTGTGCAGGTTGATCATGTTCATGTGGACAGAGCAGTAAACATGCCATTGAAGCTGATTTGGTCTTTAACGGATTTAATTCAATTGAAAAAGAAGTGAATTACTGAACTGATAATCACACAGTGGTGAGACGATGGTTAAACTGAGTAAGTTGGTAGTTTGATCCTGATCCTGAGATATGAACGCCTAGAAAAAGCATGTAACTGCCTGCAAAAAGTATGGTTATGGAAGTTAAGCAAAACATAGATTAATCCTCTTGCTCTCGTCTCCTTCACTCCTGGTTGCTCTGCAGATCGTCTGCTCGGGAAAAAGGTTCTGGAACCAAGTTGACTGACTTCTGTTTGGGGTCCAGAGGTCCGCTGAAAATGCAGGGTGTGCTGGAGGACAGGACCATAGTGGAAAAAAGACTGCAAACTGGTTTTGTCATGTCGAGGAGGATGTCAACAAGGTGAGGCAGAACAAACCGCATGAACTTTAGGTTTCTCAGGCACCTGCTTAGCAGGCAGACGTCCTGCTTGCACCTGCTGCGTTGGAGCTCCTGCAGGGAATAGTCTGCTTTCACGTCAGCTACTGTAAATGTTTACTCTGTCTTAGAAAGACGTTTCACTGCTTGCATATCTGACACCAGATCTTGACAAAATTCATACCATTGTTTTGTCTGGATTGTTGAACTTCCTTTGGCTGTTTGGACAGCTTGGACAAAACCATGCAAACCCAAGCTTGTGTGAGAAAAAAAGCCTGGAGAAAAAAAGCCTTGGTGTGAGCCAGTAAAAACTTCAAAACAAGAATATCATTCAGAAAAAATTATTTGAAATTTTATCTAGACTTTTTAGGTAAAATTTAATGTGAAAATACAAAATATCCTGTTCAAAAACCTGAGCATGTGGAGGCTTGGTACATTTAATCCATTGATTTTCACCAAATATATAATTAGTTAACTTCTAAACAAAATTCACAACTCCTGTTTTATTATTCCTTATTTTGGGAAGTATTACACTCCTATTATATATTTAGGCTGGCAGTGAAAAGGGACAGCGAAGAGGTTGTCCTGGCTGACTACCAGCAAACTAACATTACTTCCAGTCATGAGTAATAGAACTTGGGTGTGGGGTCAGTGTCCCCTAACTGTGTGAGATTTGTCAGAGGAGATGGTCCTCCTTGTGAGCCCTGGTTCCTCTGGGGTTTCTTCCTCCAACTCAGGAGTTTCTCCTGCACTGGAGCCCTTTGGTTTGATCACTGGAGGATCTGTCTTTGATCCTTTGTTCCTGTGTTGTTCACCATTTTATTTCTGATTTCTGTGAAGCTGCTCTGTGAAAACTTCAGTTGTGAAGAGTTCTATACAAATAAATTTTTGACACATCTACACAACCCTCTCGCGAACTGGTTCCTGCTCACATAACTCCATGATACACATATCGCTTGCTACAGAATGTATGCTATCTGTTTGATTGTCCACTGCAGGGACAGTGAAGTGACAGTTACACAATGTTATGGAATCTTATGTACGTAGAGTTCCAGTCACATGCTTGAAGACTGAATGTTTTAGAGACATAATGCTATTTCTTGATATTGATATAAAAATCTTGAATATGGGATAATACCAATATATATACTATATGGACAATAGTATTGGGACACTTGCTCATTCACTGTTTCTTCTGAAATCAAATATTAAAACGAGTGTATCTTGCTTTTTTTGAAGTAACTGTTTCTACTGTCTGAGAAGATATTCTACTAGATTCTAAGACTTATAAGGCCCTTATACTTGGAGACCTCACATGGTCCAGCTATCCATTCAATTAAAACATATTTTATGAACCAAAATGCTTAATTTTATAATTACAAACAGAAACAAAAATCCATACCTGAAAATGAGCTTACTTTCTTGGGTTGCAGGGTGTGGATATGTCAGTACAGCCGGACACTGTATGTACTACTTTTTTTAACATTTGTACAGGTTTAGAGAGTGTGCCATCTCAATGAAGAAGGAAGAATCATTACAACAGCAGACTCACAGTACACCTATGGACTAAGAAGGTAGGAAGGAATTGTTTCTTACAGTTTCAAGCAAAGCAAACTCAAAGGTTATGTGAGCTTGAGCATCCCCCAAAAGCAATTCAGGGATGACACTGCTTTAGTGCTTAGTTACCTGTCTTCACACAGTGGAACAAAGTCCTTTTGTACCTGTTGAGTCTGGTAAATGAAGTATGAATAGATGTATCATTCCCTTTTTGCTTTTCAATCCTGTTTCTACACTCACTGTTCATTTTATCAGCACCACCTGGCCATACAGCACTATGTAGTTGTATAATTACAGAATGTGGGTGGTGGGTCATTCTCAGCACTGCATTGACACTGACATAGTGGTGGTGTGTTGAGTGTGTGTTGGTATGAGTGGAAAAAGTCAGAAAGAGCTGCTGTTTGGTTTGAGCTGATAAAATGGACAGTGAGTGTACAAACAAGTTGGTCATAATGTTATGTGGCTGATTGGGGTATATCTGTCATTAACGCACAGTATAAAAGCAATTTGATACCGATGGGACTGTGGGGTCAAGCCTTCATAGTACTGGTTTTGTTGGGAACAAAGCGTGATCTTCAACATGTCTCTCACTGAAAGCAGTGCTTGCTTGGGCTCCCAAGCCTAGACCAAGTTGTTTTGTTCACTGTGAGCAACCCAAAAGGTTGTAGTCTCAGGTCATGGCAGCCTTGTTATATATACACACACTATAAATGCATGTGTTTATGTGTCAGGAAATTCAAAGAGCACTCCAGTGTGATTGTTAGGTTTGGCTGAAGCAGAACAAGTGAGGCTGATGGGACATGCACCCCATGTGTCTCTCTCCTGGTCCTGTTATAAGAGTAGCCTCATAAGGAAAAGTAGGCCAGTCAAGAAGAAATGAAGGCGAATCCCAAGGTAATGGTTGTTTTGAAGTGCCGCCACTGATTAGGGCACTCTGCACAAGAGAGTCACATTTAGACATCGACCTTTTCACCAGCAGTTTCAAAGGGGGACAGCAAAAGCCACTGTGACAACATCCCATAGCTCTCAAATGAGTACAATACAGGAAGAAAACACACACTCTAACAAGCTGGAACATACTTTGCTGGCCAAGCAATCTAAACAAGTTTAACACTTTGAGCCCAACACACACCCAGAAAACCTGCACTCCAGACGTGAAGCGAGAACACTCTGCTGGAATGGTGGCAAATGGTGGCCCATCAGATGCTTATGTTATGGGCAGGCCAGTCTTCTCCGAGGACACGTCACATCTTCTGACAGGGGTAAGAATGGATGCCCACAGAATAAGCAGCATTTCTTTCCCTCTCTCTCTTTCTAACTCACACTCCACCCTCAAGACAGCATCTTAACTTTCGTGCAACCGAGAGATGTGTATTTTTTCTTGAGCAGTTACAGGCCTGTTTTCTTCCTGTGCAGGATTCACTTACCATCATGTGAAATAAGGTCATAAATATACCAGAAGACTAGAAAACACCTGGGACTGAATTACAAATGGGCAGGGCACTAAATGAGACACAGGTGGGAATGGGGTGGAGCTAGGACAGAGACACACTTCCACAGCACACACCTGCTGGTTACTTTCATTGGCTCTTGTCTGAGCCAGTTGTGTTTGTTCTGCCTCAGAGGCAGAGCTGCCTTCAGAACCATTCTGAGTAATGATTTTGCACATGAGCTCTGCATGCATGGTCTTAAGCCTCAATAAGGTGTTAAAATCAAACACTATTCAAATATATTTCACGAACCTAAATACATATAAATGTCCTACTAAATACGTCTAGTGGTCATTTGTTTATAAATGCACATATGTTTCCGTTTGTTTTATACCGAACTGCACAGGTACATGTACAGGTATGTGTTTCCAAACTTTTTACTGGTACTGTAAACAATATATAAAATGATGTCTTCACAGCATCAGCACATTATTTGACAATATTCAGCTTCAGTTTGTTCCGAAATACACAAGAGATCACAAGATCCTGAGGGTCCTCAGGAGTCTGAGAGATAGTCCTTCCAGACCTCATAATGAAAACCTGTTTTGGTTTGCAAATGAATTTAAAGGAATGTTAGTCAAACATTTTATTCATTTGTTTAATGTAAAAGCAACATTCTGATGGACTGACAGAAAGGACTTATTATAATGAAAGGTGCTTACTATGAACAGTAAAGTACAGTAAACAACACACACGGATGAGAAGCTGCAGACACTTAGACTTTAGTCTTAGATACTTTAGATTAAGACAATATTACCACCTCTTTTACGGACCATTAAGAAAAATAAAAAAAGGTTTCTAGCATTTTCTCTTTGAATGCTGAGCAGAATGAAAAATAATTATTCAGACCTGTAAGTCCCAGGCTAGTGTCAGAAAATTAAATTTAAATCAGACACTCATTCTTATAATCTCTTGCCCATAAAACAGACGAGTACTAATCGAGCATCTTCAAGGTTCAGAGTTCAGTTAATTTGTCAGATGTCATGGTTATACACAGTACAACATGCAGTGGAAATGCTTTTTATGACTGTCTGATGGGAGGCGAGGGAGAAAGGTCTAGAGGGAGAGGATAAACAGAATAACCAGTATAAACTGGCTTTATTATCAACACACCAACAGACACAGCAGTTTCTCTCATTTCAAATGGTGGATGAGTGTCTACCTGTAACGATACCTTACTAAAAAATTCAACAAGTGAAGTCTTATCCAACAATAAGAATTGTGTGTGATATCACGGGGCAGAAGTGAGGGCTGACTGTGTTGGAGCTGAATGATAGTCTGTGTTACTGCACGAGAGTGTGTACAAACTGCCACTGTGACAGTTCTCTAAAAAATGATATTTAAATTTAATTTTCCATGCTTTAATATTTTAAGCTTATCATAAATAAACTGCTGTTTTACAAAAAACTCTTATTTTAGGGGAGCTGGGACTCACGTATGGAACCAAGTCCTTTCGGCGTTACATATCCATTAGAGTTAGAAAAAGACACTTCCTGCAGTGATAGAAACATTTGAAGGGACTATGATTAGGAGCACAAACAGGGTTTAGGTCGGGGATTATTTTAACATGAAATAGTCATGTAATTTTACTGTAAGTTCTCAGTGATTTAGAAGTCTGTATGCCATCTCAGTCATTTTTCCCACCGGTGCATTCCTGCATCAGTAGAAATTACAGACTACTTTGCCTCTGTGAAACAAGGCATATAAATATTCTCAGGTATAGTAGTTCATATGGCTGGGATGTGAGTAAATATTCCATCATATCTTATATAGTGTTTCACTGGATTTTTTCTACCAGAGTTCTGAAGTTGAGGCATTTTAATTATTCTTGGCACAGATAGCTCAGAGTTAAGTCTGTGGTAAATGTCCAGTAGGCGTGGACTAACCTACGGATGAAATGGCCATGCAGAGTTATTTTCATTTCGTTTGTTGGGGTCAGTGCTATCGAGAGCAGAGAGCAAAGGAGAGAGTTGAGGATAGACACCAGCTTCCTCACTCAGCTGGTCTAAAGGACAGTTTATACCTGACCCCTCACCGTTCCAGGAGCCAAAACCCACCAGCTGATCCAATCAGAACCAACCAAATTACAAAGCATCGTCAACAAAACTTCATCAGCTATTGAAATTCAGTCTAAATCACACAGTAAACTGCAGTTTCATTAAATAAATAAATCACCAGGACAGGGTGGCAATTTTACTATCCACCTTGACTAAGTACAGACAGATCTTCTGGAACTGGCACTAGAGATGGGCAGCCAAAAAAAACAGAGATTTTGCCAGCATTGCTCACTAAACATGCCCAAAACAGTGTCACAGGGGTTAGAATAATGAGAGCGTGTTGGTGCCATTGATCAAATCAAATCAAATCTAGAGATGGCTGCCCATCTCTAGTGCCAGGCTGTGAAGACTCAGTCAGTAAATCTGCCACCCTGTCCTGGTGGCACAAACACTGGACTGTAAACCACCCAGCACTCTACACCCACACACACACACACACACACACACACACACACACACACACACACATGCACTCGGCACACAGAGACTGGATCATCCCCATCCTTATCAGCAATATTTGCTGCTCACCAAGAACTTCACTTCTACCTCAGTAACTGCTGTTATCATGCACATCTAGATGTACAGTATGTTACACATCTCTACACCTTATTCCACCACTCATTTCACTTCACTGTCCACTCGGTATTGTACTGTCCTGTCCTGTCTGTTGAACTGTCTCTTGTTTACTGTATTTATTGTATTTATTGTACTGTAACTGCACTTTATGTCGTCCTATTGTACTGCTGCTCCATGTCACACCTTGGTTCCGGAGGAACGCAATTTCATTGCACTGTGTACCTGTACTCGGTTGTAATGACAATAAAAAGCCTTGACCTTGACCTTTGGTGATTTGTATCACCCATTTTACAACTGATGTCACAGAGCAGCAAAATCAAGATGAGCAACACGAAACATAAAGGCTAAAGACAGAACCCCCTGGTGAGCCAAAGGCTGACAGTGGCAAGGAACTCCCTCAGAGCTGGAGGAAGAACCCAGACTCACAAGGCCCCTCCCATCTGGTCAAACTACGTATACATTACTGATAAGGGGACACTGGACCTGGTCTTCTGTAATACTCAGGGGTACTGAAGTAATGATGGAAATAATATGAACAATTTTATTTTTTCCCCTTCATGCTTGATGTACAACTTCAGTTGCTCAACAGTCCGGGGTCTCCGTTCTCGTATTTTGCTCTTCATAGTGCAGCACTCTTACTACGAACACGTGCAGAATGTGGCTTGGCATCATTTTGCACAAACAAGCAGGGGTGTCCCTGAAAAAGACGTTGCTTGGATGACAGCATATGTTGCTCCAAAAGCTGTATGTACCTTTCAGCATTAATGGTGCCTTCACAGATGCCCATAGGAACTAACACACCCCCATTCCATCAGAGATGCTGGCTTTTGAACTTTGAGCTGATTACAATCCAGACAGTCCTTTTCCTCTGTGGTCCCGGAGGACACGACGTCAGTCCATCTAAGATGAACTAGCGTTTCTGGGTGTTGTTGATATGGCTTTCACTTTATGAACTTGAACTTATGGATGGTGTGACACACTGTGTTCACTGACTCTGGTTTTCTGAAGTGTTCCTGAGCCCGTGTGGTAATATTCATTTTTAATGCATTACCATCTGAGCAATTGAAGTTCACAGGCATTCAGTGTTGGATTTCCGAATTGCAGAGATTTCTCCAAATTCTCTGAATCTTTAGATGATATTATGGACATGTTGAGAGGCGTTGTTCTGTTCACCTGTGGAATGTTCCAAACAGGTGTTTTTGAGCATTCAATACATTCATACAAATGGAAGAGCACAGTACAGTCAGAGTGATGCTTGTAGAGTAAGTATTTATGACTGTTATTGAGTACAATATACAAATACAACAATCACACACCAAACCCCAAACAGTTTACACGTACCAAAACGATCCCGGTAACATGTAATCATAGATCAGACCACGGCCAAGAAACAACAGCCTTAACAGGTCACAGCCCTTAAACACCTGGTACACCTGTGGTATGTTCTATACTGCATGCTAGACACTAAAGATCATTGTCACAGTGGCACTTTTTGCGTTTGCCTGTTGCATCAAACAAATAAAACCTCAAACCGTCCATCATTCTGCCTGATTATTTTCCACAAAACTGGATCAAACAAATATGGCAATGAGGTTTCTAATGAATAGCCAAGACGTGTGCAAATGATCCTTCATCAGAGCCATTTCTTCTAGCTCTGCCATTCACCTCATGGGTTAGACTGTTCTGTAAGTATTTGTTAGTTATTAATCCACATTTTTTGGGGAAATACATGCTTGTATTCTAAGCTTCATATCTCAGGATCAATTTTCATCACTCGAAAGGAGCTTCCAGTGCATGTTTACTGCTCTGTCTACATGTACATGATCAACCTCCATACAGACTCTGACTGATCAGAGAGAGGGGGCGGGGCTGATGATCAACCTCCATACAGACTCTGACTGATCAGAGAGAGGGGGCGGGGCTGATGATCAACCTCCATACAGACTCTGACTGATCAGAGAGGGGGGCGGGGCTGATGATCAACCTGCATACAGTAAAGGATAGTGAGCCCTTATAAGAAAAACAAACAAACAAATTAACAAAAATAAAAACACTTAAAGGCCTTTCTCACGTTGGCTAATTTTAATGTTCAGGAGTCCACCATCGGGAGGTCACTGAGCAACAATGGTGAGCGTGGCAGGGTTGTGCATGTATAAGCCCAGGACACAGCCTTTTCTGAGATATTTGATATAGTTTGATAATGTTAAAAGCTATAGGAATGTGATCTAGACTAAGACAGGAGATCTTCTCATTTATTACAGTTATGTCTGGGACAATTTATCATCCCCAAAAATGGTCCATCTACACAAACACACACAGCAGTACACACACTGTATGTGCAGCCCTTCTAATTCAGCATTCAACTACTTTACTGTAGAATCAGTTGCTGACACAGGTGTGCAAATGCACACAGAGACACAACTTGTCTGAACAATCTCTTCATGAAAACATCACTCAGAAATGCAAGGAGTAGAGATGGTTTTCTAACATCAGATGACATGTCTAATTACAAAATGAGGATGGGCCTGCAGACCACTACAGAGTGCCTCACTGTCCACTGGTGGTCTGTGGACCACAGGCTGTGAATTCTTCATTTACAACACATTTCTACAGCTATAGTCTCTCTAGAAGTGTATATATCCTGCACTATTGTTATCTTTTTAAAATAAGAGCATAAGGCACATTTTCAGGCATATTGTGTGTGTTTGTGTGTCTGTGTAAGATCTGATGTCTCTCTTCCTCAAGCTCTGACTCACTCCCTCTGTGTGAGTGTGTGTGTGCTGGCTCCAAGTGGCAGCATATATTCTGTCGCCGCAGAGGCTTCAGAAGCAGCCTACACTTACTGACTCCTCCAGACTACTCTGCTCTCAGAAGGAGATGGGTCTGTGACATATACAAACGTACACACACACACACACACACACACACACTCACACACACACTACATTGCTTCTGCAACCCCACGGGCTCAACCATTGCTGACCACCCCAGAGCCTTAGGGGGGCAAGGTAGGAGGATGTAGAGGGTTCTTCCTCCAGTGTTCACATACACCATACTCCACTTCTGCACATACATCAGGCCAAGAGGTCTGTGGCAGAATATGCCATCCAATTATACGTGCTCATGGCAGAAAGCAGGTGGAACACCAGCTTACTGGTTCCAGTATTTCACTGTGGATTAACTGAGAAGCTCATGGACAATCTCACTTACCGTGACCCACCCACCTCCCCGGATGAGCTAAGTGAATTTGCTCAGAGGGTGGACAACCACCTCATGGAGAAGTGGAAGTCACAGGGTCCATGCTCCTCAGGGGTCAGGGGCCTTATTGCTTAAGGTGCCAGCCTATGCAGCTGGGCCGTACCCAACTACCTAGGCAGGAGCAGGAGGCCAGGAAGCATGACAGCCAGTGTCTGTATTGCAGTATGAATACAGTGAATGTATTGTGGGGTGTCAGGTTACCTATGTCCTGCATGTACTGGAAAAGCCAGTGTCCATCAGGGGAGGGCCCAGGGAGTGTAAGTGAGTACCTTTCTTACATGGGGTCATCTCAGGTCCATCTCCCTGCCTTCTTTAACTCTGGAACAGCATGAAACTTCATGGACACTGATTTGGCCAGGAGGCTGGCTCCTTGAGGGAACCACTGCCCATTGGCAGCAAATTCCTGTTGTTCCTTCAAACCCACCCTGTCACACTGTGAAACAGATCTCACACAAAGCAGATCATGTTTTATATAATAAACACCACCACCAACTGATGTCAATGAACAAAATAAAAAGGTGAACAATACATGGATGAAGGATAAAGACCAAAGAGTGACGAGGAAAAACTTCCTCAGACTTGGAGGAAGAAATTTCAGGAGGAACCAGGCTCACAAGGGGAGGCCCCTCCTCCTTTGGTCAAATACTTTTACATAGGCAAACTCTGGACCACATGTCTGCTGTAACACTCAGGTATACTGAAGTAAGGGTAGTTTGAGGGTCATAATAATAACAGTAGCAGATAATTACGGTCTGTGTACATTTTTACATAGTTGATTATGCAGGTGGGCAACTATAGGTCCAGTGGTGGCAGGGGATCTCGTGGTTCTTCTCAGATGGGGCAGAGGAGCTCAAAGCATTTCATCAGCCCAGGCTGGTGGGTCATCTTGGATGTAATTAATTTGGTGTTTTGATTTGTGGAGAATAGAGAATGTAAACATTACCAGAGTGGGGCGAGTGACTATAACAGCTGAACCGAAAGGAGAGAACCAGAAGGAACATAAACATGGCAGCATCCTGAAACATTGGCTTCATCATCACAAACCTGAGTGATCACGTGAACTCAGATGGCAGCACCAGCATCCCAGTTTACCATAATTCCATACTAGTTTTTCAGCATCGCTCACTTACAGGGTGTTTCTAATCCAGAGTATGATTACAGTTATGTGTCGGCTCAGTTACATTCTAGAAAATACCTACAGAGTCTAGGATTGAGCTAAACACCTTTTTTAATGGATCATATACCTTCTCAAAGTGAAGGTTAAAATCTCCTACGATTATTACTTTATCACTGCACACAGCAACGCCACTAAAGACCTCCAAAGTCAGGCCGTGGGGGTCCATAAACATTAATTCATGAGTGTTTTCTTGTCTGTGGCTGGATTAGTTCTGTTAATAGTCAAAATCTCAAGGGAAGTGAAGGTGTTAGTGATTCTGATTAATATCTAAAATATGGCAAATTGTACAGACTCCGCCTCCTCTGGCTGATAATCTCAGAATGCACTCTGTCCCAGCTAGCCTCACCTCTCCTGATATATCACCCAGATTAAATTTCACCATAGTAACAACTTTCTTCACATAGTTTTATAAAGACAACTGTGAAAATAATATTTGAATTGAGGCTTTTTACTGCACAGTTTGTATTTCTCTTTGCATAATATATGCAATAAGTACTGATAAAGCAATCAAACCAGATAAAGGCCTGTTTGTGAAGTTTCAAGGTCAATTGAACTACCAAGGCTGTGTGATCAGACTAGGGTTCATCCCTCTGGGTTCATCCCTATTCATCCCTCTGCTTTTAGAAACACAGAAAACATAATAATCTGTCCTTATTTAATGATGATTTATTTTCCCTCCCTCTCTCCCTTTCCTGCTGCAATTCCAATTCAGTGCCACATTACCTAATGGTTTATGTGGTCTTTGGCTTCTTTTGAAATTCAAGCAGGAGATAAAAGCAGAAGAACCATTGCACTTAAAGCTCTGAAAAGGTCAATGCAAAAGTAAACCTGTTTTGCTTTAGTTCATCCCTGTGAGATCTGGACAGTAACTTGGCTAGAGGCTGAAATACATTACACTATGTTAACTATACACTCAGTAAAGACTGTGTTTCCTGGACTTGTTCACACAATGCCACGTGACATTTACAAATCAGCACAATAGGCAGCAGATTTATTAATCAAAGCTTCCCACATTCACAAAATCACAATGAACCTGTGCACAGCTTCAGATTTACAGCTGGTTGTTTGTTCATTTATGTCACATTTATGCCTCATGGTTTCTTTCCTAAATGTAGTGTGTGTGTGTGTGTGTGTGTGTGTGTGTGTGTGTGTGTGTGTGTG
>JAVGWO010000069.1:9625-24625 GCA_034509495.1 Acestrorhynchus altus | reverse complement strand
TCTCACACACACACACCCTTCAGTTCTCTCTCTCTCTCTCTCTCACACACACACACACACACCTTCAGTTCTCTCTCTCACACACACACACACCTTCAGTTCTCTCTCTCTCTCTCTCACACACACACACCTTCAGTTCTCTCTCTCTCACACACACACACCTTCAGTTCTCTCTCTCTCCACACACACACACCTTCAGTTCTCTCTCTCTCACACACACACACACCTTCAGTTCTCTCTCTCTCACACACACACACACACCTTCAGTTCTCTCTCTCTCACACACACACACCTTCAGTTCTCTCTCTCACACACACACACCTTCAGTTCTCTCTCTCTCTCACACACACACACCTTCAGTTCTCTCTCTCTCTCACACACACACACCTTCAGTTCTCTCTCTCTCACACACACACACCTTCAGTTCTCTCTCTCTCTCACACACACACACACACACCTTCAGTTCTCTCTCTCTCACACACACACACACACACACACACACACACCTTCAGTTCTCTCTCTCTCTCTCTCACACACACACCTTCAGTTCTCTCTCTCTCTCTCACACACACACCTTCAGTTCTCTCACACACACCCTCATGGTCTCACTCTTTCACATTCTAAATCTCACACCCTCACCCTCACTCACACTTACACTCACTCACACACACTCACCTTTTTGCTCTCATTTACACTTACAATCACCCTGACTCATTAACTCTCTCTCTCTTTCTCTCTGTCTCTCACACACACACACACGTGATTCATTGATGAAGCAGGGTTGGAGTGTGTTTGGTGTGAACTGGTTAGGGAGCGGTAGGTTTGTTGTTTATGCTTAGTTGAAAGTGGTGACCGACCCTTCGAGCGGCTCAGATTCAGCTGCTTTATTTACTGTCTGGCGGTTAATCGGATCCCAGCGCCGTCGGATCAGCGTCGGATCCCCAGCGCCGTCGGATCCCCAGCGCCCGTCCGGATCAGCAGGATCGCCGTTCAGGGACTGTTTTCTGCAACACTAAATCATATTCTCATCTGCTGAAATATGTATAAGGATGTATTGATCTACAATCTACAATATCTGATAACTGTAGTCTGATCTGATCAGTATTTATTGATCTACTCATACAGAAGTGGTGTCTCTCTCACGGCGTTGGGTTTAACACAACACGAACGTCTCTGCATGGAAGTGTAGAGGTTCCTAATATTGTTCTGTGATGATCCATCTCATGCAGCAGATGTTCTCTCTCAGTTGCAGATGGTGTGGTAGGGGTGGGTGGTAACGTGTGTTATTATTGTGATGAAATGTTGAGTATAATCATGCTTTTTGAACATATAGATCCTCAGATGTCTGCTTCCGTTCACCACCACTGTGAACAGTTCTGACTAGGTAAGTTTCTCTAGACTGAAGCGTTTCACACCAAACCCCCTCTGTTCTCTGAGCTCTTTAAATGAGTGAAAGCGGGTCGTTGTTCTTTTAAGGTTTGTTAGTAACTGTACTTTAATCTAATCTGCACTGTAATGTTGGTTACTGGCCAGTAGGGGGTGTAGTGGTATGTATGTGTGCATGGTATGCACTATTAGAGTAAACACGGTCATTTCACAGCTGACCCCGAAACCAGGAAGTCCAATCTGTGACTCGCATGCCGTTGCACCCCTGCTGGTCAGTACAGGTAACGGGCTCCAGGATGACCACACACACACACACACACACCTGCGCGCGCGCACGCACACACACACTAGCCGTTTCCATCCAAATGATTTTGACTCGGCGGGTTTTTAACACATCAAAAAGCGAATGGACGTTACTATAAGAACTGACCGTAATATACATATTTAATATATAATACATATTTTGCTGGAACCAGATGCAGTTTAGTGGAGACCAGAAATGTACACACACACACACTTAGTAACCCACGCCTCTGATGGAGGAACATCACATCAGATGATCCAGTAGATCATCCACTTTTAGATCCCTAAACTGAAATGGTCTCGGGTGGACACCCAGCTTCAGCAGTGTCCCGTTATCCCTCGGCCAGTCCATTGAGCGGGAAAGGAGGAGGCTGGATATTGGGGCGGCTGATACTGTTGTTCGCTCCCCATCGTTTAACGGTAAAGAAGTAATATGGGCGTCTCCGTTTTATGCGGATGACGTAGCTACTGTCCTTATTCATAAATTAATAGCATGAGCGGTGGGCGACTTTGATGTGATGCACATTCCTCATCCTTTTCTTTTTTTGTTAAGGTAATGGTTGGAAGAAGAGTCAGCTGGACGAAGTCAGATGAAGTTTTTAATGAAAATAAAAGTTGAAGCTCAGATGTGTGAAGCTGAATTGTCAATGCATGCTAATAATGAGGCGGAAAGACGTTCGTCTTAGGGTATGGGCAGAGGGAGAGATGTGGGGAAGAGGAGTGATGAAGTCAGACATGAGGTTGAAACTGAAGAAAGAAGAAAAAAGGAAGTGTTTGAAGTAATGAAGTTAAGATGAGAAGTTATCTGGGATAAGATCACAGCGCTAAGTAACTATTAGTATATTTTGTCCCATGCGTGCATGCACATCTGTTTCATATTTACTCAGATTATGATCTTAATCTCTCTGTAAAGCCTTAACAGCGATTTTAATGTCGTCTTTTACATTAATCTGTTGAACCAGCAGATGGGCCGGTCTGCGACTGCGGGGCGGCGTGGGCTGACACCCTCACTTTATCACCGTGCGTTCTTATTGTGGTTAGTTTATTTATTGATGGCAGGTTTCCATTGTTGCCATTTGTTTCATGCGTTGCTTAAATTGGAAGCCTCGATTTGTGGTTTAGAACAATCAGCGTCAATGTTGAACCTCGGCGAACCTGACAAAACACAGCGTGACAGAAGAAGCGACAAAGAGTATCACCCTTAATCAAAATGATCAGATATTATTTAAGGGTTAAAGGCGTTCATTTCCTCATTCCTTAGTGGTGCGCGTGGTTCGCGTATCCACCCAGCCATGGTCCTCTCATGTAGTTGCGATTGGTTTGGTCTGAATCGTTAGTCAGCGTTTCCGCTTTTCCCCACAAACCGCTGCGTTCTCTCATAGTTGGTCGACTGTATTGATTATGCTCAATGTACCAATGGCTTCACCAGTCACACCTGACCGTGCTGAACCAGTCCTGTCGAAGGGTCTAGTTGAGGTTGTTGAGTCAGGAGGAAGGGTGTAAATTAGTAGTTGGGGCTTAAATCCACTGTGTTAGGTCATGTTCACCCGAACAACTTTGATTAAACTTTCTATTGCTATCTGATTAATAAATGAATTACATTTCTGATCTGCCTCGTTAAAACCATAAAACCATTTGCATTTCATTTGAAACCTCATGTTTAAACCTTGTTTGGCATATTTAAAAATACCGTTAAAACCATTTCCCAGACCTGGTTAACCTGGTTTTAAACCTCGTTTGAAACCTCATTTGAAAGCTAGTTTGAAACCTCGTGGAGTTTGCGTGTCGTGCTTTGTCTGCGTGTTGATTAATGCGATCGTTAAAATCGTTCGATTTACAGGTGGTGGTTTATTACCTCTTATGGTTCCGGTTGGCTTGTCTGGAGGACATGTCCTCCTGTAGTCGGTGCAGTTCTCACTCTGGTCTAGATGACGTTTACAGTTTTCTGAATTTGCTGAATGTTTATGAGACGGCGGTTCTGACTGTCTCTGACTGTGCCACTTTTAAGTCGCTCGAGGCTCCAGGCTGAGTTAAGAAACCTGCAATCCACCAACCGCTCTCCGTGCGCTCAAAGACAGGGCTCGCGTCACTCGCTCCAAATCCACTCCATGATCCAGTTGATCGGTGATGCAGCTCTATGACTGGTTCTGTGGAAGGTTGGCACTGGAGCTACCAGCTAACGTAGATGGAATGGAAACAGTGTGGCCTTGAAAGATTTAGCTACAGTGTTAAAAATGACTAATTTGAGGCTGCTAGAGGACAGAAATGTATAATCCCGTAAATGTCTGTGGGACGAGGTTGGAGGAGTCTGGGCTTTTTATGAAGGTTTGAAACAATGATGAGTGAGGTCTGAGACCTCGGTCAGGAATCTCATGAGTTCGGACTTTACCAGTACTCCTTTGTTGTTTACTCTAAAATTGTTTGAGCCAATGATTACCTATTATTACCCAATCAGACTAATTGTTTCCATCTAAATCTTGCTTTGTTCAGTCATGTTAAGCAGGGGTACCCAAACTTTTGCATCTCACTGTATGTACACCAATCATCATGGTGCTGTCTGCAGGCCTGTATCACACACTCCTCTACCTGTAGATGTTCAGTAGCGGTGTTGACTGTGTAACTGTTAGGTCTGGAGTAGTGCAGCGGCGCGAATCTGAGCTGTATTTGAGATCAGCTTGAGTGTAAGTTCCAGACACCACCCTCGTCAGGACAATTACTGCGTCTCTGTCACCATTACTGCCCGGCTCCTGCTCGGCTGTGCGGAGCTGCCATTGCTCCGCGGAACCAACTGCTCTCCAGTGATCTAGAGTCAGTGAATGGAAGTGAGGGGAGGGTTTAAATTCGTAGGCGATGACGGTCGATGGTAGTTTCGGAGTGATGCGATGGAATAAACCCTCGTCAGGTATTAAAGCTGTCCTGAGAGACGCTGCAGCGGTGGGTGGCGTTCAGAGACGCCGAACTGTAATCACTTCCATGGCGTTTCAGCGGCTGTTAGTGCTCCACGCGGTGTTCGGCCCATCCCAACTGTCCCTTAAATTGTGCTGTTGCGTGTGTGCGTCATGACCCTACAGTCAGCGGCGTGGACAATCGGATATTTCGTTGCAAAGAAAAATGCAGAGTTAGTCGTTTAGTGATTGTAATCAATTTATCGTGATATTGATTTGAGGTCATATCGCCCAGCACTAGTACACAAACATTCACACATTCAGCGAGTGAGTGAGTGAGAGTGAGTGAGTGTGTGGTAATGTGCCAGTAAATAATATTAATGTGTAATGGTAATTATTGTGAAAATGATGTGTAGTAATGTGTATTAGTAATAGTAGTATGTGAAGTGTGAAGCTCTTAATGATAATAACCAATGATGTGGCTCAGTAACAATGTGGCTGTGTGTAATAATTAACAATAGTAGTGTGTAATGGCTCAATATAATGATAATGTGTAGTAGTAACTATTAATAGTAATGCTTCATATGTAATAGTAATAATAGTAATATATTTGTAATATGTGTGTATTAATATAATAATAATATGTATAACTATGTAATAATGTATGTAATAATATGTGTAATATGTATGCTGTATGTATAGTATGTATGCTATTCTTCTTAATAATAGCATGTGTAGTAGTATGTATGTGTAGTAATAATGTAGTAGCTGGCTGTAGTATGTGTATAACAATAGTATGTGTAGTGTAATAGTAATAGTGTGTAATAGTAATAGTGTGTATAGTAATAATGTGTGTGATAACAGTAACAATGTGAAGTAACCAATATTATTATTAATGTGTGTAATAATATGTGTAGTAATATGTGAAATAGTAGTAATGTGAAAACAGTGTGTGAAACAATGTGTGAAGTAGTGTAGTGAGTGTGTGAAGTAAGTGTGTGTGAAGTAGTGTGTGAAGTGTGTGTGAAAATTAATGTGTGAAAGTGTGTGAAAGTGTGTGAGAGAGGGGAGTGTGTGAGAGAGTGTGTGTGAAGTGTGTGTGAGTGAGTATTGTGTGTGTGAGTGTGTGTGTGTGAGTGTGACCAATGACGTGTGTGAGTGTGTGGTGAGTGTGTGTGAGTGAGAGTGAGTGTGTGTGTGTGAGAGTGAGTGTGTGTGTGTGAGAGTGAGTGTGTGTGTGTGTGTGTGTGAGAGAGTGTGTGTGTGAGTGAGAGTTAGAATAGGGACCCTTTCAGCCAGTTTCCACACAGTCGTCACAAACCGCACTCAAACAAATACACTCCAGAGAGGAACCTTCCGGACGTCAGACATCAGCCGTCATAGATCCGGTTCCTCATTAGGACCAGCCTCTGGAGGATCCAGAGCAGTCCTCTCTGACCACTCTAACCAATAGGGGGCGTCATGTCCCGCGGCTAATCGACACACATTTGATTAGACTGCAGCGTTATTGAAGTATGTAAAACCAGCAGGTGCCATTGCGCAGGTGCCGTTCCCCCTCCTGAGGGTGACAGTATTAGTGTTCTTGATATATCGCAGGACAGCTGATTGATGGTTCTCCTGGTCTGTACACAGTGAGGAATTTAAAAATACTGGGTTCTTTCCTTTAGTTCTCGTTCTCATCGGAGTTCTCGGAGGCGTTATTCCCGTTCACGCTCTCGTTCCCGTTCTCGACGCCGCCGCTCTCGCAGCCGATCTTACAGCGGTGAGTCGAGACGCAGGCGGAGCCACAGCCACTCTCCAATGAGCAACCGCAGACGACACATTGGAAACAGGGTAAAACACACTCGCACACACTCACACACTCACACACACGCACACACTCACACACACACACACACACACAGTTGCAAATACAGGTCATGTGGTAAATAGGTGACATTGTTATTCCCCTGTTTACATATAAAACTGTTTCTGCTGCTGCTTTGTCTCTGTCTGTCTCTGTCTGTCTGTGTCTCTGTCTGTCTGTGTCTCTGTCTGTCTGTGTCTCTGTCTGTCTGTGTCTCTGTCTGTCTGTGTCTCTGTCTGTCTGTCTGTCCGTGTGTCTGTAGGCGAATCCTGACCCCACCAACTGTCTGGGTGTGTTTGGACTGAGTCTGTACACCACAGAGAGGGACCTGCGGGAGGTTTTCTCCAAATACGGTCCGCTGGCCGACGTCTGCATCGTCTACGATCAGCAGTCTCGTCGCTCACGGGGCTTCGCCTTCGTTTACTTCGAGAACAGAGAAGATTCACAGGAGGTCAGCTCACACCGCAGACACGGCAGCGCCGTTCAGTTCTAATGTTCTAATGTTGTGAGATTGTGTTTTTGAGGATCTATAAGCCAAACTGATCAGCAGACGAAGAAGGTTTGAGATGTTTCGTTTCTAATGAATGAAACGAAAGAAAATCTTCAGATTGGTTTAAATCTGATTCCCTGGAACGTTGTTTTTCGTGTTGTAGCGTCGGTCACGAATGATGTGCAGTCTGTGGACGCGACCCGTGTGTTTAATTATCGTAAATTAAAAACGATCGACGGTCTCCCTCATTTAAGGGACAGTATATCAGTAAAGGTCTGACCGGTCCATATCTGTAAACAGCGAGTAGAAGCGGAAACCCGTACTGCCCGTACCGCCCGTACCGCCCGTACCGCCGACAGGCTCCTCCCTCCCTCCCTCACAGCTGTTCTGCTCTGTGTTTGCAGGCCAAAGAGAGAGCCAATGGGATGGAGTTAGATGGACGCAGAATCCGAGTGGATTTCTCCATCACCAAGAGACCCCACACCCCCACCCCCGGCATCTACATGGGCCGACCCACATAGTGAGTGTTTGATATGAGTTATGATGAACATTAACTACATAACGATCTCATTTACCCTCTTAGAACCTGAGATCTGCATTTCTTAAATCAGGATCAGAGGAACCGACAGACACATCATAACACACTACAGCCCGACTCTAACCCTGATCTCCTCGTAGTGTGATGAACTATCACAGAGTAACTCAGCTCAGAAAACATGTCCCTACTGTCTCCATGTCTGATACCAGACGAGGACTAGAGGGTATAAAGAACCCCGGCATGGAGCTGTGGAGCAGTGGAGCTGTGTTCTCTGGAATGATGGAGCTCCATCAGTACTTTTAGGATCATCCAGCATCCTGACCTCAATGTTCTTGTTACTGAATACAATCAAATCCTCACAGCAATGTTCCAGAACTCAGTAGAAAGTCTTCCCTGGACAGTAGAGCAGGTGTCCCAAGTAGTTTGTCCATATGGTTTACATTCTGTAATTAACGGTGTGTGTGTTGCAGCGGAGGTGGCGGCGGCAGTGGCGGCAGCGGCGGAGGGGGTGGCGGCCCCAGCATGAGCCGGCGTCGGGATTACGACCGGGGCTACGACCGAGGCTACGACAGAGGCTACGACCGCTATGAAAGCAGGGATTACTACAGCAGGTCGTACAGGTGAAGTCCGATTGACAGGAGTTCAAATTCATTTGAGTCGAGTGGCTGTTGTGATTAAGCTGAACACACAGCCAATCACGCGCAGCGGGAGGAGTCGCTCAGTGGCTTCGCTTTTAAAGGAGTAAAAAGATGTGCTGTTAAATACATGTGGGTCCATAAGTATTTGGACAGCGTGTGTAATTGTTCATTCCCGTCTCCGTGGTTTGAAGTTCAGACTGTTGGCTGTAAGTCAGTGTTTCTGAATGAGACGGCAGCGTCAGTGAACCTGAGCGCGGTCGGGGGGGGGACAGGTCAGTAATGGATGTTTGCTGTGTTCCAGAAGAAGATCTCCATCTCCGTACTACAACCGTGGAGGATACCGATCCAGATCCCGCTCTCGCTCCTACTCTCCCCGTAAGTAAAAGCAGCTCCTTCACCTACGCGTCTCACGTCCCGCAAATGCGGCCAGACTCTGATTTATCCTGCTCACACTCAGCCTACAGTCGTATTCAGACATACCCCACACGGGATCCTGGCGGAGGAGAACCGTGAGCTGCGGTGGGGATGTGGGTTCCGTTCATAGAGTCAGTGCAACATGCTTTCCAAAGCCCGGAACAACAACATAATCCCGAACAGTACCCTCATCTGAAATCCCTTAACGGCACCGTTCCAAACCCACATTCTGCCTGCTTGTTCCCCAAATAATGCCGAGTTCAGAACGCCGCCCGCAGCGTAGCGCTGCAGTGCTGATTGGCCGTGCTGACGTGACGTGTCCTCTGTGTTGCAGGTCACTACTGAAGACCAGATGTTTGAGTTGAAGAGGACGACCTCATGATGACCCTTTTTTTATTGTGTTTGATAGTGAGAAGTTGAACAGTTGAGTTCAGTGAAGGTCATGTTACGTGGCTGAGTTTGAGTTAATACCATAAACCTGTCCAGTATTTTTGCGCTGTTTTTCCCGTTTTAATTCCTGTTCGAGCGGTTCTGTGACGTTCTCAGAGTCCAGAGAGGTGGTGTTGGTGCCCCCTGGCCTTCAAATTCATACATGTATGTGTTTTAAAGTCACAATAAATCCACTTTACACCACGTCCTGTCTGAGCTCCTCCCCTTTGACCTGCAGTTCGGTCTGTTCCGCCCACACGCTTCTCTAAAATCCCCAGAACATTCAGCTCATTTACACTGACCTACTATCTAGAACCTCCAGAAGGACTAGTGACATTCCCAGTACTGTTTACAGATGGTGTCTAACTGTAACATACCCGTGAGGAGAACCGTGAGCCGCAGTGCTCATTTACTGAAGGTTGTGATGAGAACGTGGGTTCCGTCCAATGCCGCCAGTGGGACACCGGGAATCCGGTGTTCATCTCCAGGGTTTGTGTTTGTCCAGCATTTGTTTCCAAGGTGGTGAGAGCAGGCCGAGTTTGAGCTCCTGGTCCCGTTCTCTGAATGCGCCCTGTTCACCCTCCTACACCTGAAAATCCAACCATTCCATACAGCTCGCTGTGGTGGGACAGCAGGTGCTGTCGGTGTTCTGGTGCATTGTGGGATTGTTCCAGTGCGTCATGGGCCTCAGGAGTCAGGTGACATCACCGTTACAGTGCACTGATACTCGTTTTCAGACACCTCTAGAAAATAGTGGAACCTAAAGTAGTGCACTATGTAGTGTAGGGTACAGGACTTTCTGGAGTGGGTGGAGTTTGTCGGGGGTGTAAATATAACGCTTCAAGACTGATGTAACAGTTCTGTTGTTTTGGAATTTGCTGTTTAAAATGGTTCTTTAGGAGCAGGAACCGCAGTGTTCTGTGTACTTTCATTCTACAGGTTATAAGGTTTAGTGGAATTAGGGCTGTACTGTGGAGTAATGTGTGACACACACACACACACACACACATATCTAATATTAAAGCGACGATACAGGCAGAACACCTGCATTTTTATTAAAGTGTTTACAACAGTCACAATAACACACTTCAACGTAATTATACAAACATCTGTGGAAAAACAACAACGAGGAATAAACAGTAAACAAATCTGAGACAGATGTTGGCGAAGTGCAGATCAGCACTGAGGTTCGATGAAGACGTCCTAAATCAATCAACTGTCATCAATACCCCACCCCCAGCAGCCCCGAATACAATCAACCACGCTCCAAAGGCACTGCAGTGAAGGTCCTCGGTGAAGCACCGTCGGTACAAAACAGTCCAAAATGATCAATAATCATCAGGAACAAGCGACTGGTTCTCATATCAGTGCAAAACAGTAATCAATCAATCAATAAATCAATACCTGCTTGCATCAGTAATGACCAGTTAAAACAACACACTGACCACAAACACACTGACCACAAACACACACACGACAGAGCAGCCATCGCTCCTCCCACTTCAGCCACAACGTAATGGGAGCTTATGTGCACCAGTTGGCCTGGAGCTGACAGCACACCGGGACCCGGATTCAATCAACCGCAACCCAGCGATAGACAGGCTTAAATCTGACCAAGTTCTGGAAATGGGTGTGGCTTAAAGGTGAAAAGAGTTCAGATTATAGAAGTGGGTGTGGCTTAAAGCAGAAATCTCCAGATTCTGGAAGTGGGTTTGGCTTAAAGCAGAAACGAGTGTAGGGTCCATAGCAGTGTTGGCTGAAACGCTGACGGACTGGAACACGGGCCAATCGTGCAGGGACTCCCGGGTGGTTCCTGAGGAGCTGTACGTGGTTCCTCTGGTAGTCCAGGTGTTTTCCAGGATGCTACGCTTTTCCAGAACCGGCTAAATCCACCACTGCTTCTAAAGGGCCTTTAATGGTGTGTGTGTCACTGTTGCTTGCGCTCTGGGAGGCTGTTAGGCTGCAGGTCCTCCAGCTGTAAGTGGGTGTGGCTGTAGTGGCGGATAACGGCAGTAGGCAGCAGGGCGGCGCCAGCGGCCAGGAGGAGCTTCAGCAGGACGCTCCAGGAGAACAGCGCATCCAGAGAGGACAGCTCAGACAGCACTGAGCCCGTCTGCACACACACGAAGTTATACGGCATCAAGCCTGCAGGAGGACACACACACACACACACACACACACACACACACTATCCATGAATTCACTTTTTCCTGATTTCAAAAGAAGCACCTCATTTACATATCTCCGCCCATCGTCTCATTATTTGAAAATCTGGAGAGTTGCTCTTAGGCTCCCCCTACAGTTTACTCCACTGCTGTAAACACAGTTCATGCTCTGGCGCCCCCTCATGATTGTAAAGGAGACTGTTTCAGTGTCATACTGAAGAAGGACGTCTGCAGGTCGTACCGATGAAGACGGACAGGACGAAAAGTGTGATGGGGATGTTGACGATAGGGGAGCTCATGTTGAGGAACCAGTTTGGACTCATGGGGAAGAACCTCAGGAAGAGCAGGAAGAAGAACAGGCTGCTACGGTTCTCCTCCACCTAATAAGCGCGCACACACACACACACACACACACACACACCTTATTCAGGATTACAGCATGTTACAGTAATCAGTTATTAGTGTGAATGGGTGGAGCTAAACTTCGGTAGGCTGAAGGGGTGGGGCTAAACTGCGGTAGGCTGAATGGATGGGGCTAAACTGCAGTAGGCTGAAGGGGTGGGGCTAAACTGCGGTAGGCTGAAGGGGTGTGGCTAAACTGCAGTAGGCTGAAGGGGTGTGGCTAAACCAAGGTAGGCTGAAGGGGTGTGGCTAAACCGAGGTAGGCTGAAGGGGTGGGGCTAAATTGCTGTAGGCTGAATGGGTGGAACTAAACTGCTGTAGGCTGAAGGGGTGGAGCTAGACTGCGGTAGGCTGAAGGGGTGGAGCTAGACTGCGGTAGGCTGAAGGGGTGGATAAAAGTGGTGGTTTCCGTGACATCACAGACGTCATTAAGCTTTATTAGGACATTAGGACATGGATTAGGGCGGGTCTTGTATTGAACTGAAGGACCAATGAGGTGTAGGTTTAGACCTGGGTCTAGGCGACCGTGCTGTAGTGTTTAACACATCTGAGAGAAACCTATGAATATTATTAAATACATTTAAATATTATGATTACAGGCGGAGTTTTTACCCACTTTCCTCTGCAGCACAGCAACCCTGTCAGGGAACAGCCGGACGATGTGCTGTTTCCCGAAGGCCTGCGAAAGCAGGAAGCACAGAGTAGCTCCTACAGTCGTCAGAACGCAGGCCAGCAGCAGGCCCAGCCAGGGTCCGAACAGCGCCCCCGCCAGGACATTCTGAACAACACACAATGCATCGTTATTTACACCCTGAAACAGCAGCTTCAGAATCACGCTGACGCTCCTGCTGACGCTGAGTGTAACAGCGACACCAGCATCTCCGTCACTTTGGTGGAGCTGCAGGAGAAGCACTGTCCAGAACCGAGTAACTGGGTAACCCGAGTCACAGTGTAAAACCCTACTCCACCGCCTCAGTCTCACTGCGGGTCTGCAGACGGGCACGTGTACAGCGTGTCTGACGGTAGGGAAGCCCATACCAGCACCAGTTCTCCCAGAATGCTGCTTTAATACCCAGAGTGCAGAGCGGCGGTGGGTATCAGTACGTCACAAGAACGAAAGCTCAACCTGCTTCAGGGCCAAAACCAAACCAGTTCAGACCAGAGCCTTCAACAAAACCAGCTCTCAGCGGTGATTCCTCACCAGCACACACTTCAGCTCCTGTGTGTGTGTGTGTGTGTGTGTGTGTGTGTGTGTGTGTGTGTGTATGTGTGTGTGTGTGAGGGGCGGGGCAGTACCAGCAGGGAGGATCCTGGGATGGCGAAGGCCTGCTTGTAGATGTAGGCGCTGCAGAAGAGCAGGAGGACGTATCCACTGTGTTCCTTCTGATAGAGCTTCAGCAGAGCAGCCTGCTCCCTCAGCTCCTCCAGATCAGAGGGGAACTTCAGCCTGGAACATAATAACAACAACAACAATAATAATTTTAACAATAATAACGACAATAACAACAACAACAATATTAATAATAATAATGACAATAATAACAACAACAATAACAATAATATTAATAATAATAACAACAATAATAATACCAACAATAATAATGATATTAATAATACCAACAACAATAACAACAACAACAACAATAATGATATTAATAATATAATAATAAAAATAATGATAATAATAACAACAATAATAATGATAATAATAACAATAACAACAACAACAATAATATTAATAATAATAACGACAATAATAACAACAACAATAACAATAATATTAATAATAATAACAACAATAATAACAACAACAATAATAATATTAATAATAATACCAACAATAATAATGATAATAATACCAACAACAATAACAATAATATTAATAATAATAACGACAATAACAACAACAATATTAATAACGACAATAATAACAACAACAATAATAATAATAACAACAATAACAATAATATTAATAATAATAACAACAATAATAATACCAACAACAATAACAACAACAATAATGATATTAATAATATAATAATAATAAAAATAATAATGATGATAATAATAACAACAACAATAATAATGATAATATTAATAATAATAACAGTAATAATAATGACATTGATAATGATAATCTTAGTAATAGTGATAATAATAATAATGATAATAATGGTATTAATCTTAGTAATAGCAGTTACTCTGTTTCTGTTTGTGTAATAAAGCTAAAGCGCTGGTCGTCACTGTTTTCTGTTGTAATATTACAGAATCATATCAGACAAATGATCTGATAATGGTAATAATATTGTTATTATTTCTGAAGTGTTACAGTACAGTGTTACAGTACAGTGTTACAGTACAGTGTTACAGTACAGTGTTACAGTACAGTTTATATTATAGTGTTCTTCACCTCTGAAGCTGTAAATGTAAAGGTAGGGAATGAGAAGTACAGAGAGTACAGAGAAGTACTGAGAAGTACTAAGAAGTACTGAGAGTACAGAGAAGTACTGAGAGTACAGAGAAGTACTGAGAGTACAGAGAGTACAGAGAAGTACTGAGAGTACAGAGAAGTACTGAGAGTACTGAGAGTACTGAGAAGTACTGAGAGTACTGAGAGTACAGAGAAGTACTGAGAGTACTGAGAGTACAGAGAAGTACTGAGAGTACTGAGAGTACTGAGAGTACAGAGAAGTACTGAGAGTACTGAGAGTACGGAAGGCAGTACGGAGTACAGTTCCTCGGTGTGATGAACCTGCTGCAGCTCCACCTTAAAAGCTCACTCTGTTTAAGGTGGAGCGGATCTTAAGCTGTCCTACCCGGCAGCCGCAGAGCCGTCGTGTCCCGGATGTCCGTCCCCCAGTCGAGAAGACAGCAGGTACAGAGAGACAGAGGACAGCAGCAGAACCAGAACCAGACCCAACACTGACCGCATGGCGGAACCACCGGGGAGCGTCACGTGACTGCAAGGAGCCAACCGGGGTGAGGCAGCTAAACTCGACCGCGTCCCAATCTCCCCTCCCTCTCTCCCTCCCTCTCTCACTCCCTCTCTTCCTCACTCGTTCTCTCCCTCCCTCACAGAGAAGGTTCACTCTTTAATCTGTTCATCTATACTCACAGTGTAGTTTATGTAGTACTTTATAGATGTGAAACTGTTTCCCACTCAATAGAAATTCAGTCTGAGTTCACTCCCCCGAACAGGCTGTATTTATACCATAATCTCAACAACAACAATAATGATAATAATAATTATAGTAGTAGTAGTTGTTGTTGAAGTGGTGCAGTAGTAGTGTAGTAGTTGTAGTAGTAGTTGTAATAGTGGAGTAGTTGTAGTAGTAGTTGTAGTGGTGTAGTAGTTGTGGTGTAGTAGTACTAGTGTAGTAGTGTAGTAGTTGTAGTGGTGTAGTGCTAGTGTAGTAGTGCAGTAGTTGTAGTGGTGTAGTAGTGCTAGTGTAGTAGTGTAGTAGTTGTAGTGGTGTAGTAGTGCTAGTGTAGTAGTGTAGTAGT
>JAVGWO010000068.1:22500-29266 GCA_034509495.1 Acestrorhynchus altus | reverse complement strand
CACACACACACACACACACACACACACACACACACACACACACACACACACACACACAGATAAACATTGGTGCTGAATCATATTTTTGAACAGGAATTTCTTACCCTGCCTTTCAAAAGTATTGGGACACCTAGACTTTTCACATCAGACACAGCAGTGCTGCTGGAGTGTTTAAACCCTGTGTCCACTCACTGTCCACTCTATCAGACACTCTTACCGGGTGTCTCCACCTTGTAGATGTAAAGTCAGAGACAGAAGCTCATCTGTTTCTGCACAGTTTGTGTTGGTCGTCCTCTAGTCCTTCATCAGTGCTCACAGGACGCTGCTCACAGGACGCTGTCGGCTGGACGTTTCTGGTCGGTGGACTGTTCTCGGTCCAGCAGTGACACTGAGGGGTTTAAACACTCCAGCAGCACTGCTGTGTCTGATCCACTCGTACCAGCAACACACACTAACACACCACCACCATGTCAGTGTGACTGCAGTGCTGAGAATGACCCACCACCCACATCATATCTGCTCTGTGGTGGTCCTGTGGGGTCCTGATCACTGAAGATCAGGGTGAAAGGAGGAGAATAAAGTATCAGAGAAACAGATGAACTACAGTCTGAATTATAGAACCACAAAGAGAACCTGTGTGATCAGAGGAGCTGATATGATGGATGTGTTCATATATTCTGTGTTTGTGAGTTTGCTCTTAAGAACGTCACCTTTTCATCCATGTTCTCATCCTTGGCAGGTTGTGTCAGACAGAGATACTCCCAGGAAAGATGACAGTTTTGTGTCTAAAGCGATGGAGTACATGTTTGGCTGGTGATGAAGAAGCCCCCGAAGCCCACCTGCTGTTGTGAGACAGAGATTTGCCAGGTTTTCCGAGCACTTTCAATAAGGAGCCCTCAGAGAGTGGACACATTAGAGTAGACTCTTTCACTTGGACTTCTCACTCTGGAGTGTTTAGTGTGGCACCATCTGATCTCAGAACAGTGCCTTCACCAAACCCTGCAGAACATTAATGCCAAAACCTGGAAACTTGAGTAGGAGTGTGTCTGATTGTGTGTTTGATCAGGAAAATATCTGTTTATCAACATTTTTACGAATATAGCTTTTCTATTGGTCAATATGAGTGGAACTCTCTACCTTTCCAACATCACAGCCTTGAAGGAACACTGCCATGTTCTTCAGCGGAACCTCAGTAGGGTACAGTCAGTGAACACCGTAATTTCCCCTAGACGTAGAGGAGTAGACACCGTTCACTGATCCAGTTTACTGATCATGGAGGCCAGTGGGAAGCTGCTGGATTCTCATAAGGGTGTGATGGTTCTCTCTGAGCCTGCCTTAGAGAACAAAGCCGGTTCTGCTTCTCTACAGCCCTCGACAGCACATCCAGTCATTTTCATATTCTTTTAGGTCTTTTGGGAATCCAGGGTGGGCAGGGCCTGTGGAAACTCCGCCCACACCTCTCCTTTCCCGTAAACCCTGTCTTCCCGCTGGCTTCCATTATGAGTAGGTTTCAGATCCACCGCAGTGTTGAGGAATGTGCTGAACGTTCTTTATTAATAACTGACCGTACGCTACACACAGCAGCTGCACTGCTCCTCTGAACTCAGCCAGCTGTTGGTGTTAAACATCTGTCTCTTATTAGAAGCGTGAGGTCGCTGTGGGCCGCTGTCAGCCGTTTGATTCTGGTGGTTTTAATAAGATTAAAATCCAGCTTTTTTAACGGTGTTTGTGTGGAAATCCGTTTGTGTTCCGAAACACTTTATTTTAAAATGATCTGTTTGGTGAAACTGGTCCACTGGCCTCCTCCGTTTCTCTCTCCACCTTTTGTATCTGCTCTTTTGTATTTCTCCTCAAGTTGTGTAAATAAACATTTCTTTGTCTAAAAGCTGGACGTTTCTTTTCATATGTTACTTCATTGCCGTCTGCTCAGACGTGGAGCCGGACCTCTGGAACATCTGCCCTCTGACTTCTCCACATGTGACTATGAAGGGTTTTATTAGCATTAATAACCTGTTATTAACACAAACGGTTCAAGTTAAAGATGAAACACTTTCCAACACTTGAAGCAGAATCAGGGTCTGGTTTTGTGCAGTTTCAGAGGGAAAAGGAAAGCAGTGAAGGTCTGGGAACCCTGGGAGATCTTTGAGGTCTCAGATCTTTGGCTCCCAGCCATCGTTATGGAAGGACCAGAACCTCTCACTTCTTTCCAAAACACAGGGGGGTCGTGGGTTCTTCTAAGCAGCTGCCGAGCCCACAGAGCGTGTTCAGGTTTCCATTTCCTCCGTTCAAAATGTAATTAGGAGTTTAAAATATAATTTCAGAATTCTGGCTGGTTGGTAGGGGATCAAATACTTATTTAACTTGGTCAAATAAATTATTTTATAACCTTTAATGTTTTGGGGCTTTTATTGTTGATATTCTGTCTTTCTGTTAAAAAAAAAAAAAAAAACCCAAAATTATAGACTGTTTATGTCTGTAATCAGCAGGGGATCAAATACTTCTGTTCCTCAATGTGTGTGTGTGTGTGTGTGTGTGTGTTTTATATATATATATACACACAGACTGAGGAACAGAAGTGTTTGATATGAATATAATATTGAAGGCAGGAGGACAGTGGTGACGTGCTGTAATTGGAGGGACAGTTTCTGTGTCTCAGTTCAGCAGAAGTGAAAGTGAAACTGAAGGTGTGTATTCTGCAGCCTGCCCGTGAGTGTGTGTGTGTGTGTGTGTGTGTGTGTGTGTTTCAGGTCTTGTTTTGTCTGTTATTACTGCAGGAGTGTGTGTATGTCTGTAATGTGTGTTTAATCACCAATATCCGTGTTCTTCTCCCAGGAGGAGGGATCAGGAAGTTCTCCGTGTTTGAGCTGCTGTTCTGGACGTTGGTGTTCCTGCTGCTGGTTGGTGTAAGATGGCTGAGGGTGGTTTCTCAATAGACCAGTTCAGCTGCCCAGTTTGTCTGGAGCTGCTGAAGGAGCCAGTGGCCATTCCGTGTGGACACAGCTTCTGTAAGGCATGTCTTAATGACTGCTGGAATCAGGAGGAGGTGAAGGGTGTGTACAGCTGTCCTCAGTGCAGACACGTCTTCACTCCGAGGCCAGCTGTGTGTAAGAACACCATGCTGGCTGAAGTGGTGGAGAAACTGAAGAAGGCCGAGCTCCAGCCTGCTTCTGCTGCTGACTGTGCTGCTGGACCTGGAGATGTGGAGTGTGATTTCTGCACTGGGAGAAAGCTCAAAGCCGTCAAATCCTGCCTGGTGTGTCTGGTGTCCTGCTGTGAAATTCACCTCCAGCCTCATTGTGATGTTCCTGCCCTTAAGACGCACAAGCTCATTGAAGCCTCCAGATCCCTCCAGGAGAAGATCTGCTCTGAACATCAGAAACTGCTGGAGGTTTACTGTCGCACTGACCAGCAGTGTATCTGCATACTGTGTACCATGGATGAACATAAAGGACATGATACAGCATCAGCTACAGCAGAAAGAGCGCAGAAGCAGGTAAGAACACACTACACATCTTCTACAACTTCCGTCCAGAACCCAGATTTAATTTACGTTCTGTTGTAAATTAAATGGACACGAAGGTCATGGTAATATTGGGTTTCCAATGGCTTTCCAAGAAATTTCAAACATCTAGATAAGAAGGCGGGGTGGCGTTGCAGGGTGGGTAGTACATGTGTCTCACAGCTCCAGGGGTTGTGGGTTCAATTCCCACTCAGGTTGTTGTCTGTGAGGAGTTTGGTGTGTTACATGGTAGGTAAATTAGCCCTGTGTGTGGTACCCTGTGATGGACTGGTGCCCTGTCCCGGAGGTCATGCCCTGTGCCCAATGACTCCAGGTGGGCTGTGGATCAACTGTGACCCTGTTCAGGATCAAATGGAATAGAAGAATAGAACATTACCTGGAATTACAACAGAACCCACAGTAGAACTACAGACTCAGTTGGACCTCAGGGCCAAGCCCAAACACATCACCACACACCACCAGAGGGGCACCCTGATCACTGCAGGTATTAGGAACTGGTTCATCCTCTGAACAGGCTGAGATCATAGTGAATGGTCAGGAGCTCCCTCCATAGCTCTGCGCGCTGTATTCCAGTATAACCAGTATAACTGTAGTTAACACAGTGATCCTGCGTAAATACTCTGACAGAGCTGTATTTTTGCAGAAGCATCTGCTGATCACAGTGGAGGAACACCAACAACAAATCCAAAAGAGAGAGAAGGAACTTCTCAATCTGAGGAGGGCAGTGGAGTCGCACAAGGTGAGTCTGGAGCAGAAGAGCTGGTTTTGAGAAGAGCTGGTAAAATGTGACACCAGATAAAGACCTTTTTTGAACATACGTTAAACAGGGAAGTCTGATGTTTGTGTGATCAGTACTGAGTGACGATGGTTTATAACTAAACATCCTTTTTAAGATGTAATTAACTGACCGCGTCATTGGTCCACATCGCTGGCCTTGTGCACGCACAGGTGGACAGAAATGGACAGGATTCAGAAATCAGGACTGGAATGAAAAACAAACACTCCTCATTGTTATAGAATATCAATATTGAAGATGTATTTTTGGACAAAACGCAGACGTTTATGGTTAATAGCTATTAAATGGACAGACTGGACTGATGCAGTCATTTCATAGCAATATGACTGAAACTCGTATCTCCACATACAGAAGATAAAGGAGATGATGAAGCTGAACAGAGTGTATCAGTGTTTATCTGTCACAGCAGAAACACAGCGACTGTATCCTGAAATAATAACCTTTAATTACCATGTTTCTGCGACAGAATCTGAACGAGACTGAACGCTGTAGAGTGACGTCCCTCCAGAACCGAACCAGTTCCACACAAACCCCACAATCACACTCTGCACTGGGATTAAACCAGACAGACTGTAACCTGCGGTCATCTTCATCGTTTATCACTACTATAAAATTAGACCTTCATTGGAGGACTTTGGAGGACGCCGTGTTGTTTTCACCACTTGAGAAATGTCCATGCTTCATTTTAACCACCGTCTCAAACAGAAAGTTTAAAAATATAAAAGCTCATCAGAAAAATCACCACCTTGCATGTTTAAGGTGGTAGTAACTTCAGGCTCCTGCAGATGGCGCTGTATGAAGATGATTGCATTATAAATACCTGCGGAGTGTGTGATGGGATTCATAGATTGGAAAGAGATGTACTGTGCAGGGAATGTCTCATTGGATGTGGAAAATGGGACACAAAGCAGATGTTAATGAGATTAGATGTTAGTGGGATCTCCATGGCCAGATCCAAAGCAGCTGGGAGCAGCTCAGCTGGTGGGATGGGTAGCATAACAGTATCTCTCTGCTCTGTTCCAGAACTCTGCTAAGGAGGCGGTGAGGGTCACTGAGAAGATCTGCACTGAGCTGATCCACTGCATTGAGAAGAAACGCTCTGAGATATCAGAGCTGATTAGAGCTCAGGAGAAGGCTGCAGTGAGTCGAGCTGAAGGAGTCCTGACGCTGCTGGAGCAGGAGATCTCTGAGCTGAGGAAGAGAAACTCTAAGCTAGAGGAGCTTTCACACACCGAGGACCACGTCCATTTCCTTAAGGTAGCCAAGATTGAGTGTGTCTGTAGAGCCAGAACAGAACAGTGTGAGAAGCTCATGGTTTAAGTGCATGTATGTGTGCTTTTCTCAGGAGTGCTTTTCTCAGGAGTGCTTTTCTCAGGAGTGATTCTTGTAGGTTAGTTTGAGCTTAGGTTTGGGCTGTTTGTCCGTCCACGTGCTGCTTACCTCTACTAAATGATTTTTTTCTGCCTATCTTCTGCTTACTGTACTGATGCTGCTACTGGAACCTTAATTTCCCTGAAGGAACCCTCCCAAGGGATTAATAAAGTTCTATTCTATTCTATTCTATTCTATTCTACATCTTCTGTCTCTGTGTTCTGTGCAGAGTTTCCAGTCTCTCTCAGCTCATCCTGAATCTACAGTCATTCCCACCATCAGTGACCATCTTGCCCACCCTTACGAGGTGGCAGTAAAGTCTGTGACTGACCTGAGGAGGAACGTAGAGGGCTGTTTGTCTGAAGGATCAAACACCTCCGTGACAGGTAGATTATTTCACAAAATAGAGAGAGAGATACAGAGGGAGAGAGAGAGAGAAACAAACAGACAGACAGCAGACACAGAGAGAGAGAGACAGAGACACAGACACACCGGGAGAGAGAGAGAGAAACAGAGAGAGACAGAGAGACAGAGAGACAGAGAGACAGACAGACAGACAGACAGACAGACAGACAGAGAGAGAGAGAGAGACACACAGACACAATCAAGAGAGAGAGACAGACAGACAGACAGACAGACAGACAGACAGAGAGAGAGAGATAGACAGAGACACAGACACACCGGGAGAGAGCGAGAGAAACAGAGAGACAGACAGACAGAGAGAGCGAGAGAGAGAGACAGACAGAGAGAGACAGATAGACAGAGATGACAGACAGACAGAGTGATGTAATATGTCATATGTTCACTCAGAACAGGTTCCTTAGTTTTATGTCAGTTTCATCAGTTTAACTCTTTCATAGTGGAAAAAATCCAGCTCATTCTGACCCAAACTGAAGACAGAGTCCTGTGGGTAAAGTCCTTTCAACATCACATACATCACATACACGACATACAACCACAGACATACAACCACAGACATACATCATATAAAAATGAGTAAATAATTAGTAAAGATAAATAACCTCTGATTCCAAACGCTTTAAGTGTGGAATGTTTTTTGAACGTTTAGTTGGATTATT
>JAVGWO010000068.1:0-20000 GCA_034509495.1 Acestrorhynchus altus | reverse complement strand
TCCTGCAGTTCTGTTTTGAACACTGATCGATCTCCGCGCCACACTGGCGTATCTCTGTCTTCAGTGTAGACAGATCCACAGCCCCAATGGGGACATCTGTTGTCTCACCGTGCTCAGGTGCGATAGAGATGGAGACTTGGCCTGCACAACAGGCCTGCAGGAGATTATGATGTCCTGGTGTTTACTGGTTTTCGGAGGCATTGAGCAACAGCAGTCCTCTACAAACTTATAATAACAAATAAGTACAGGTAACTAATCAATTGGACTGTAAAGTGAGTTCTAGGATTTAGAATATTATTGTCACTCCTTGGAGCGCTCCGCAAACACATCTACTCCATACCAAACCGGAACCGGGAGACCAAAAGGAAAGGAAAAACTCCTCCCACTGGACCACCATGTCTGCTCAGGTGCCCTGCACTGATGGTGCTTCACTGTCATCATAGTAGTATAATTAGGTCTGTAAAATTTGTTGGTGATGGACGGTAACAGCCGCAGGGGGTTGGGCAGCTGGTCCGAAGACTGGTCCCTCAGTCTCACTTCTGCACACTTTGTGACCTTGTCCAAGTCTGAAGGCTGCTTCTCTTGTGTAACAGCCCTTCAGGTCTCAGGATTCAAGGTTTGTTGGGAAAAACTGCTTCTGGTGACCATCTCCTGATAGTCTTCTCATGCTGTCATCACTTTAAGACCACTTGCTGGTCTGTGGGAGGAAACAGGGATTAGTGTGAGTTTTCCGCCGCTGTTGCCTGGTTCACTCACAGACTGAGGCAGACTGAGGAGAAATATGTGATGAAAAGGAGTAGACTGCTAGAGACAGAAGAAGAACAATATAAGAGTGAAACATATAGAAGTGATTGATCAAACTGAACGTATGAAAGTAATGCTGTGTTTTCTCTGTTTCAGCTTCCTGTGAGAGAAACTTAGTAAGTGTATGTGAAGTTCAGTGCAGCCTACACAATTTATTACGTGCTTCTCCTTCAGACAGTCCACACCACATTCTCTACCCCAGGGTTACACTTCTGCCCCAGCCAGTGGCTTAACCATTGTTAGGTACACTGATGAGCTACTGATCAGTCCTCTGTCTCCTCCTTTGTCTGAAATCATGTCAGTGAGATGTTTCCAGTAACTGTTTACTGTCTGTGACATTGACCAGAAGAAAGATGTTCCTACTCTTCCACCTGGAATTCTTTCAGCTCTGTGATGTTTGAGGGGTTAAATGTGTTAGGTCAGTGTCATGTTGCAAGGTCCATCCCTGTTGCAGCTTCAGTCTTTGTACAGACACTCTTCCCAAACCGCCCCGAGGTACCGCCCCCTTCATTTACATACCGATTTCCCAGCACCTCCAGAGTATGTGTACGTGTGTGAAGTCCCTTTATAAAGAGTACGGCTACATTTGTTCTCTTCTACAGGAACCTGTAGGGTTTAACTGGGGTCTCCCGTAGACTAACGTAAGTGTCATTTTGTTTTAATGTAATTGAAGATCTTATCATAATAAAAGTCCCTCAAATGAGAGTAATTCTACTGATGTGTTATGCTGTGTTTGGTTTGTGTCAAACATGTCTTCTGTTACTGTGTCTAAATAATTCCGCTTTGGATTCATCTGTCCAAAGCACATTGTTCCAGAAGTCCTGCTCTTTGTTTAGATGTTCTCTGAAGAACTTTAGTTTTGTCCTGTTTTTCTGACAGTAAGGAAGCCCAAACTCCTCCATGAAGATCAAACTGGTTTCTTCTGATGGTAGAAGCTGCACTTTGACATCAGCTTCCTGTAGGTCTGTGATGACCATTATAGAATTGTTGGATCTTCTTTACTCATATTGTATACCTAGACGGTCTGATCTGACCATGTTGGCAAAGCTGTTTTTAAATCCCTTCTCAGACTCTAAGACCCACATCTGCATTCACAACCTCTTCTGAAGACCTCAGAGAGCTCTTTGGATCTTCAACAATCAAGAGCAAACCACACTAATGTCTGAGGTTTAAATAAGACAGTCTCCTCCAACGTCCTGATGGTCTGATCATTAGCAGCTGAAAAGCTAGAAGAATAAAGCTGTCCCACAGCTCATCAAGCAGTTGAATCAACACTTGCTGAAGCAGTCCTAGCCTGGGACTGTGACCCCACACTGACCTTTACCCATCTGAGGTGAACTGAGCCCTCTGTGGTCACCTTTCCCTCTTAAACAGGAAGCCCTGCCCACATTGGATCTAGAACATAACGCTGTTCAAACCATGTGTGAAATGAGGAGCAAACAAAAGACGTTTAGTGATCTACACATAATCATGCTAATGTCAGTGCAGCTAAATAATGTGAACATTTCTGTTCGAAAAAGATCAACTGGGATAGATTTTATATTTATTAGTGAAATATTTCAGGTGTTTAGAATTTAGAATTCAAATTATTAGAAAATATCTAAACTATATAGAAGGTTTTGGTCATGGTGGAGTTAAGTCCTGCTGAAAAGGAATCAGCATTCCCATAAACTCATCAGCAGATGAAGCATTAAGTTCTCTAAAATCGTCTGGTAGACACTGCATTCACCCTGGACTTCATAAAACAGAGTGGACCAGCACCAGCAGATGACACGGCACCCCTAAACCATCACACACTGGACTCCAGACACACCTCAGATTTCTCTGTCCCTCCAGTCTTCCTCCAGACTGTAGATAGAACTTTATTGATCCCTTGGGACGGTTCTCTCGGGGAACTGAAGGTGAATTTAGAAGCTTGTGTCGAGAGTTTTCCAAATGAAATGCAGAATTTACTTTCCTCTGAAAAGAGGACTTTGGAGCTCTGAGCCACTGTCCAGTTCTTTTCTCCTCAGTCCAGGTCAGTCCATTCTGACGCTGTCTCTGCTTCAGGAGTGGGCTGGATATTAGTAATTTTGCAGTCTGACCCACTTTGTGATCAAAATTGAAAACGAGCTTTTTCATAATTTTGTAATTTTAGAGTTTCACTCACTAGATAACACCACAGTGCATTCTCAGGTGTGGGCTGCCTCAATCCGCCCGAAAATCGCCTTCATTTACATACCGATTTCTCGATAGCACCTCAGAGTATGTACGTGTGTGAAGTCCCTTTATAAAGAGTACAGCTACATTTGTTCTCTTCTACAGGAACCTGTAGGGTTTAACTGGGGTTTCCCGCAGACTAACGTAAGTCATTTTGTTTTAATGTAATTGAAGATCTTATCATAATAAAAGTCCCTCAAATGAGAGTAATTCTACTGATGTGTTATGCGGTGCTGACATCACTGGCATCCGCTCCGCTTAAATTCGAATAAAATTTAAAGCTGATTTAATTAAAGCCGCGAGAATTTTACATCTTAGCATTTCTGTTCTTGTGTTAGACATTTTAAATATATATATTATAATATATTTAAATATATAATAATTTCGCATCCAGTTCTCTGTCCTGCAGGTCAGAGACAAGTCCAGTCCCATCTTTATGTTTGATCTAATTCTTTCATCTTTCTTATCAGCGTCCTCCTGCTCAGGATCATGGACTGATGTTCAAGAAATTATCTCATCAGCAGCAGGTTATCACACACACACACACACACACACATACACTTCAGTTTACTCTCATAGACAGCTTCAGTCAAATCACTCTACAGTGTTTGTAGGAGAGGAGATCAAACTAGAGCTAACAGAGGAAACTGAAGTTCAACCTAAAGAAGACGCTCTTTCCCTTTGACCAAAGTGAAGACTGGAACCAACAACCCCGACGCCTGATCTCTCCATGAAATGCCTATTTGATAACTGAGTGAGAAATAAGTCAAGAACATGTTCTATTTCTGAACAGTTTTTAATGTTCAGAAATATGCAAAAGACTGTATCAAATCCAAATGTGATATTTCAGAGAGAAATAAAAAGAACTTTATGAAGCTTTTCCACGTCTGTTAACCCTGAAATACACAACCCACATAACCTACACACATTACACACATATCATAACTGACACTTGCATAACCAATAAATTGCATTTCCAGATGAAATTCAATTAGTAATTAAATCCCAGTTTAAACCAAAGGAGCTTCCAGTGCATGATTACTGCTCTGTCCACGTGGACATGATCAACCTGCATACAGACTCTGACTGATCAGAGAGAGGGGGCGGGCTGATGATCAACCTGCATACAGACACTGACTGATCAGAGAGAGAGGGGCGGGGCTGACACATCACTGATGCAGATATTGGATTATAGAGAAAATGAGAAGGAGGGGTTTGCCTCTTTCTTCTTTGTGTTCACATTTCAGAATAAAAGTCCTGAGAAGAGATAACACTGATATTTAAATATTAGAGGACATTCAGGTTAGTTTTATTTTCATTGAAACTTATAAATATCCTTGTCAGTCTAATCATTAACTCAAACTATCAGTAACTCAAACTCAAATAACTGAAAAACACTCTGGATGATCAACTTCCAAGAGAATTTCTGAGATTTAAAGTGTTTTGTGTGTTTTTAGTTTTTTTATCAGAAAAACAAAAATGAATGGATGAGGTTAATTTCTGATCAAAACATGATCAAATTCTGTTAATATTTACATCTGAAATGAAGATGAATTGGTCATCGGGTTTGACACAACATGCCAGAGGTCCGTATGACCAACGAATCCGTGTCCACTAATCTAACCATCTCGTCTCCAGACCTGTCCCTGATTGAAAATGTGTGGGACGCTATTGGGACGCTCTATCAACACTCCACCCCTACCACACCATCTGCAGAACTGAGGAGAACATTCAAGCTGCATGGGATGGACTACTCAGGACACCATTAGGAACCTCTACACCTCCAGACATCTGGCGTGGAAGGCGCGAACCCGACGCCTGAGAGACACCACTTCTGTATGAGTAGATCAATAAATATTGATCAGATCAGATACAGTTATCATCAGATATTATTTATCCAAATTTTAAACACAACCAACAGAGGGTGATCTGACCACTTCAATCTGTGCCACTAAAAACAGGTCTGTGTGTGTGTGTGTGTGTGTGTGTGTGTGTGTGTGTGTGTGTGTGTGTGTGTGTGTGTGTGTGTTGAAAGCCTCTAGGGATACACTCAGCAGAGTGGGCAGTGAAGGTGACTCAGGTCTGACAGGCTGAAGGTGTGTGTGAGAGGTTCAGTCCAGTAAATGTGTGTGTGAGGGTCAGACAGTGCACTCAAACTTCAGGTGATGTAATCACCCACTCAGCTGCTGCCACCTGGAGGCACTGGAACGCTCACCTTGACCCAGGTGCACCTGCACACACTCCACTAATCAGGCCCGCTTTACGTCTTCCTGCGTTAATGGTCCAGCACGCAACCAGGGCACCATGTGGCACCGCCCATTAGTGTTAGCACATCCGTGCTGCAGGTCTGTGGAGCAGAACCTGGACCTAGCACTGGCTGACCTTCTCCTGAGGCTTAAGAGGTTCAGCTTCTGTGGAGTTCCAGTTTAACAATCAGAAAATTCCACATTTCACTCAAGAATCATCAACTGCTGTCGCAGAGAAATGACATACCTCCCTACCTACCCCTATACCCACCCCTCTACCTACCTCCCTCTCTACCTCCCTACCTACCCCTCTACCTACCTCCCTCCCTACCTACCCCTCTACCTACCTCCCTCTCTACCTTCCTACCCCTCTGCCTCCCACCTACCCTCTACCCCACCTCCCTCCCTTCCCACCCACTCCCCACCCTCCCTACCTCCCCTCCCACCCACTCATCCCCACCTACCTCCCTCACCTCCCTACCTACCCCTCTCTACCACTCTCACCTCCCTCACCTACCCTCTACCCACCCTCCCACTCACTCCCTATACCCCACCTCCTCTCTACCTCCCACCCTCTGCCTCCCACTACCCCCACCTACCTCCCTCACCCACCCACCCCCACCTACCTCCTCTCTACCTCCTACCCCTCTGCCTCCTTACTCACCCCTTCACCCACCTCCCCCACCTCCTACCCACCCCCACCTACCTCCCCCACCTCACCCTCCGCTCCTTACCCACCCCTCCACCCACCTCTCCCTTCCTACTCCACCCTCACCTCCCTACCACCTCCTCTTACCTACCTAACCTCTACCCACCTCCCTCCCACTCCACCCCTGTACCCTCCCACTCACCCTATACCCACCTCCCTTCCTACATATCTACCCCACTAATTCCTGCACCACCCTCTACCCACCCCTTCTACTTACACCCTCTACCAACCTCCCTACCTACCTACCTCCCTTCATACCTACACCTCTACCTACCTACCCACCTACCCCTCTAACTCCCTACCTACTCCCCACCTACCCTCACCAAACCTACCCCTTCCTACCTACCCCCACCAACCTCCCTCCCTACCCACCTCATACTCCACCTCCCCACACCTACCTCGAATCTACCTACCTCTACCTACCTCCCTTCCTACCTACCCCTCTACCAACCTCCCTACCTACCTACCTTCCTACCTACACCTCTAGCTACCTCCCTCCCTCCCTACCCTTTTACCTACCCCTATACCTACCTCCTCCTCACCCAGCCCACTCTAACTCTACCTACCCTCAACCCACCCCTCTGCCTACCCCCACCAACTCCTCCTACCTACCCTCTCACCTACCTCCCTCCTACTCCACCCTCACCAACACCCCTCCTACCTACCCCTCTACCAACCTACCTCCCTTCCTACCTACCACTCTACCAACCTCTCTCCCTACCTACCCCTCTACCTACCTCCCTCCCTACCTACCCCTCTACCAACTCCCTCCTACCCACCCCTCCACCCACCTCTCTCTACCTCCCTACCCACCCCACCTACCCACCCCCACCCACCTCTCCCACCTACCTCCCTCTACCCACCCCACCCACCTCCCTCTCACCTCCTACCCCCCACCAACCTCCTCCCTACCCCTCTACCTACCTACCTCCCTCCCTACACAGTACAGAGCTGTCTCAGAAGATTAGAAAGATTATAAACGAACATGTTAAAGGTAAAGAGTGTAAGACCATTTCAAACAAGCTTAATGCTCCCGTTACTACAGATTTCAGAAGTTTATAGTCAAAGTTTCAGGACAATGTCCTTTGGACAGATGAGACAAAGTTGGAGCTTTTTGATGCATCACTGCAGTCACACAACAAATGAGGCACACAACGAAAAGAACACTGTACATGCTGTGAAACATGGTGCAGGCTCGGCTCTGTCCACTTACCTGTCTTTCCTTGCCTGTCTCTGCTCTGTTATGCAATGTGCTGTTGTGATCTGTTGTTTACAATCTTGTCTACGCCTTAGCTCCGCCCTGTCATCAGTGTTTCCCAGCTGTGCCTCTCTTATAGCCCTGCCCCTCGCCACCTGCCCCAGGTGTGTCCAGTCTGTGCTCCGTGTGTATACAGCCCTTGTTCAGTGTGTCTGGTCTGTTGTGGAGTGTAAAAAAATTCCTGCTGTTTGTTTAGTTTTGTCTTCTGTCTGTTAATGTGTGATATTATTAATGTGTTATACATTGCTGCATCTGGAACAGGGTCTTTTCAGTCTGTTTAGGGATCAATGAAATTAGAAAACCGGTCCCGGTCACAGGCCGTGGGTCCTATGAGGACAATGACCCAAGAGACACAACTAAAGACGTCTGAAGACGGAGCATTTGACTTTTCTGAAGTGGCCTTCAATGAACATCTGAGGAAGGAGCTGAAACGTGCAGTCTGGAGAAGACACCCCTGAGACCCGGGGCAGGTGGAGCAGTTTGCTGATGAGGAGTGGACAGTATACTCCAGTCTCACTGAGAGACACACGACTCGCTTGACTGCAGTACATCCTCAAAAAGATGTTGGAGGTAAGGGCATCATCATTTCTGTCCTTATTAACCACAGTGAATGAGACTCATAATACAAGTTAAAATATGTTCTTCAAACGTTTATAAGAATCTTAAAAAACAAATCAGATCTATTCTGAAAGTCCTCTTTACAGTCAAATCTCTAAAGAAGTGCTTACGTGGTCATGGTTGAACATGGTGGTGGGAGCATCGTGCTCTACGACTGTTTAGCTGCTAATGGAACCTCCTACATTACACAAAGTGGATGGACCTGACGGAGAACCTCAGATCATCAGGTAGAAACTTGAGCGCACTCGGCTTCAAACATGCCGGACATGACATCAGGAGTGGTCCTGACCTCTGGCCCCGCCCACTTAAAACATAGACTGGGTAAAAATAATAAATAGAATCTGCAGAAGCTTCTTAAAGTGGGGTCAACTTTTAAAGAGACATTTTCAGAAAAACCCAAATGAAAACGGATGAGGTGGTTTATTTTTGATTTCCAGTGCAAAATGCTGCCTTCATGACTTTTTCATCAGTATGCAGTACTGGTGTTACTGGTGTTACTGGTGTTACTGGTGTTTGGTTATATATATATTTTCTATAAATAATATTACTGTTAGATGAGCAGAACCAAAGTTGATAGAGAATGGCAGTGTGGAACCCAGTGCCACCATGCAGTGCCTCAGCTGTGTTTAATAAATGATTGTACCGTTTTTCAGCTCAGTCTGTCCTTTTGCAGAAGATCTGAGGTCTGATGGACAGGGTCTGATTATGCCCATACAGCATTTATCAAAGCTGTAATGGTTACACTGGTTCCTCTGGTGCCCGAGTGATGAATGCTACTACAGCTGACCACTAGATGGAAGTATGTTCATTGGTTTGATCCAGAGAGCCACTGCTGAGGTCAGTGTCTCTGAGTCTCTGTAGTAGACAGTCTGAAGACCAGACCCAGCTTCATTTCTGAGCTGCTAAAGAACAAAGACAATGATTTAGTCATTCATACAATATTAACACACACACACACACACAAGATTAATGGCTAACAACAACAATATTAATAATAATAATAATAAATAATAACCTCAGATCAGTTCACAGGCCTTCCCTTCTACTCTACACTTACTGCTCTGGAGATACAAGGTTTGTGCAAGACTAGAGTGATTTACAAGGTTACTCATCGTACAGAGGGGGTCCAGAGTAGTGGACTCTTACTGGTGTTCCACAGCCGACCTGCCCGACACACACACACACACACACACACACACACACACACACATCATGCAAATATTATGATCAGGATCAATAACTGATGATAACTGTATCTGATCTGATCAGTATTTATTGATCTACTCATACAGAAGTGGTGTCTCTCAGGACGGCGTCTGGTTTAACGCAACACGCCAGACGCCCTGCATGGAGGCAGAGGTTCCTAATGGTGTCCCAGATGATCCATCTCATGCAGCTTGAATGTGCTCACCAGTTCTGCAGAGGTAGGGTGGAGTGTTGATAGAGCGCCCAATAGCCCCACACATTTTCAATCAGGACAGGTCTGAGACAGACCACACGAGGTATCTGTGTCTTCAAGACGCAGATCTTGAGACAGCAGGCAGTGTGTGGACGAGCTACGTCCTGTTGGAATAGAGCACCGGAGTATAAAAGCAGAAAAGGTAGAACCACTGGCTGCAGAACCGCTAACGAACGTTGGTCTGTTAAAGTGTCTGTACTGAAGATCAAAGGTGATCTGACATCATATGAAACTGCACCCACACCATCACACCAGACCTTCTGGACGTGTGACAATCACCGATCGTGGCTCTGACCACGATACCTCCACACACTGATTCCACAGAGACTGAAGTGGACTCGTCAGCCGAAGATGACTCTGTTACGGTTCAGGCTATCATTTTAAACAAGTATTATTGGAACATAAAGTCACACTTTAGTAAAATATAAGAGCTGAAAATGTTTGAGTCACTGACTGGTTACTTCATTTTAATAAACTACCAAACCAGTCCTTTATAAAAGCTGTTTACTGGGCAGGCAGTGGTTTCCTCCCCTGCTGGGAGGAGAGCCGCACGGCGGAGTGGGCCGCAGATGAAGGGCGAGAGTGCGTGGTCTATCTGTAATGCAAGTGGCTGCAGGATGCAGGCCCTGTTCCAGACTGTGTAAATTGTGTATTAAGGAGATCAGAGGAATTAAAGAGGACTTTAACTGCAGAGTTCTGCAGACTCTATTAAGCTCATTAATTTATAGATTTAATTAAATCCAGAAATGCAGCACTGCGGAAAAGTGGACGCTATGGGCTAATCGGGGCTGGGTGGCGCTGCGTAACGGGGACTGCGAGGGGATTAAGTTGGAGAAAGAGCCACTGTGGATGAAATGATGCTGTGTTTGGCTCAGGGTGGAACAGGGCCTGAAGAAATCAATATTCCTGATTTACAGTCATCAAGGTTTACTTCTCTTTCGAAATGGTTCTCATCAAAGTCCCTCCAGAGCTGCAGCCTGTGTGAAGAATCGATACAACAGCACTGCTGTGGCTTTGCTTAATGCATTCAGCCCTCAGCATTGTGCATGTGTGTGTGCGCGTGTGTGTGTGTGCCGTGTGTGTGCGTGTGTGTGTGCGTGCGCAGCGTGTGTGTGTGTAGGTTGGTACCATATATGAAAGCAGCTTTGTTTCATGAGGAGCTGGAGCAGGGAGCTGCAGGGATGGAGGATCTTCCATCACTTTCAGACTCTCATTCCCAAAGACATGAACTGATTGTTCCTCCCGACGCTCGGTTCTGCTGCTGGACGGACGTAATGAAGAATCCCTCTTCATTTAGCTCCTGTTACGGAGAGATACAGATGAATATGTAGTGTTTATGCAGCAGCTAAAGTGGGGAAACACCTGAACCGTCCCACTGTCTCTACAAACCCGTCCCACCTCTGTGTGCAGGACAGATCTGACCTTTTTAACTCCTCTGATTAAAGACTAACTCATCTGCGGTATCAGTGTTCCTGTGGTAACATTGTTTTTGTGGTATCAGTGTTTCTGCCATAATATTGGTAACATTGTTTTTGTGGTATCTGTGTTTCTCTGGTAACATTGGTAACATTGTTTTTGTGGTATGTGTTTCTCCGCTAATATTGGTAACATTGTTTTTGTGGTATCTAGAGTCCTGCACATTGTACTGTTTTTGTGGTGTCTGTGTTTCTCCAGTAATATTGTTTTTGTGGTGTAAGTGTTTCTGCCATAATATTGCAACATTGCTTTTGTGGTATCTGTGTTTCTCCGGTAACATTGGTAACAATGTTTTTGTGGTGTCTGTGTTTCTCCAGTAATATTGTTTTTGTGGTGTAAGTGTTTCTGCCATAATATTGGTAACATTGTTTTTGTGGTATCTGTGTTTCTCCGGTAACATTGGTAACATTGTTTTTGTGGTGTCTGTGTTTCTCCGGTAATATTGTTTTTGTGGTGTCTGTGTTTCTCCGGTACTATTGGTAACATTGTTTTTGTATGGCCTGTGTTTCTCTGTAATATTGGTAACATTGTTTGTGGTATCTGTGTTCTCTGGCAACATTATGGCACATTGTTTTTGTGGTATCTGTGTTTCTCCGGTAACATTGGTAACAATGTTTTTGTGGTGTCTGTGTTTCTCCGGTAATATTGGTAACATTGTTTTTGGGGTATCTGTAAGCCCGCACACAGTAACATTGTTGTGGTGTCTGTAAGCCCGCAATATTGTTTTTGTGGTGTCAGTGTTTCTGCCATAACATTGGTAACATTGTTTTTGTGGTATCTGTGTTTCTCCGGTAATATTGGTAACATTGTTTTTGTGGTGTCTGTGTTTCTCCGGTAATATTGTTTTTGTGGTGTCTAAGCCCGCAATATTGGTAACATTGTTTTTGTGGTATCTGTGTTTCTCTGGTAACATTGGTAACATTGTTTTTGTGGTATCTGTAAGCCCGTAACATTGGTACAATGTTTTTTGTGTGTCTGTGTTCGCAAGTAGTTGGTAAATATTGTTTTTGTGGTATCTGTGTTTCTCCGGTACTATTGGTAACATTGTTTTTGGGGTATCTGTGTTTCTCCGGTAACATTGTTTTTGTGGTATCAGTGTTTCTGCCATAAATATTGGTAAATATTGTTTTTGTGGTATCAGTGTTTCGCCATAACATTGGTAACATTGTTTTTGTGGTATCAGTGTTTCTGCCATAACATTGGTAACATTGTTTTTGTGGTATCAGTGTTTCTGCCATAACATTGGTAACATTGTTTTTGTGGTATCAGTGTTTCTGCCATAACATTGGTAACATTGTTTTGCCAGTATCTGTCAGTGTTGCAGTGGTGTTTTTCATCACTGTGTGTTTCTGCAGTAACAGTTTTTGTGGTAATTTCTCCTATAAATATATAATTTTTTGATGCACAAACGTTTCGTCACACAAAACCCACTAAACGGCTCAAAGATTAATAGTGTGAAAATGTGACTGTTAGTGTGGCTGTTGGTGGATAGTTGAGGTTGAGTTATGGTGAGAGTGATGGAGTGCTCTTTTCTGTAGGAGGAGGAGAGAGTGTTCGCAAAGGAGAGTGTCGTCATCTGGAGATTAACAGCTTGACCTTGATGTTGCTGACACAGATGTGCAAATGCACACACAGTTGTCTCATCCCTGTAGAGAGAAGTCTTTCCCAATAGAATAGGACTCTGAGCAGATAAACAAACATGTCTCTCATTGCTCCATGTCTAATAGCAGGTGGACTAGAGGGTATGAAGACCCCCAGCATTGAGCTGAGGAGCAGTGGAACTGTGTTCTCTTGAATGATGGAGTCCACATTCAGAACTTCTGGGATGAGTTGGGGATAAGTCTTGATGTCACTAAATCTCTTGACACTGAATGCAATCAAATCCTCACAGCAATGTTCCAAAAGTCTTCTCTGTCCTGTATGGATCTGGTGACTGTGGTGCAGTTACTGAACAGGGAGCCGAGCTCCAGTCCTGCACTCTGAAGGCAGAGGAGAGGGAATCAGTGTTGCTGTCCTCAGCACCATCTTCAGACTCGTAGAACAATACAACATCCTGCAGCTTTCAGAGGAGACTGGTCCAGCCTTTTCAGTATAGCGCCACCCTGAGGCAGAGCAGGGCTGCAACACTTACTGACATTTGTATTGAATAGTCTATTTTTCCCATAAAGGAGATGAGAACCAGTTAGAAGCTCCTGTTCAGGGAGCCCCAGAAGATATGAGGCTTTTGTGGAGTTTAAAGGGTTAATGAACCCTTAGAGCCCTCGATTCATTTAGTACCTAAAGATTAGAACAGTATCTCCACTAGAGACTATAACACAGTCACACATACTAGATGTTTGACGTTTTCAGGAGATCCTAAACATCTCAGACGTCTTCATTTCAGATTTCAGAATGAACTGAAAATAAAGTAGTTCTGATGAATTTACTTATAATGATTAGATTGACGTGGGTTTTAGTAGGAAGTTTTTTATAAATACTTGCTCCAAATAAAATAATCAATCTTTATTATTTTTAATATTATAATGCATCTGTATTATCTCTTCTCAGACTTTTATTTGTAAAATGTAAACTCTGTGTATAAAGAGAGCAAACAGCCCTCCTTTCTCTGTTTTCCTTATAACCCAATATTCGGGATCAATGATGTCATCAGCTCCCGCCTTCTCTGATCAGCCAGAGTCTGTAGGCAGGTTGATCACGCCCTCTCTCTCTCTGACTGCCAGAGTCTGTATGCAGGCTGATCATCAGCCCTCCTCTCTCTCTGATCAGTCAGAGTCTGTGGCGCAGGTTGATCATTGCCCGCCCTCTTCTCGATCAGTCAGGAGCCTGTATGTGCAGGTTGATCATCAGCCCCGCTCTCTCTGACTGGGGTCAGAGTCTGCAGGTTGACTACCAGCCCGCCCCTCTGATCAAATAGTCTGTATGCAGGCTGAGCATCAGCCCCGCCCCTCTTCTCTGATCAGAGTCTGTATGCAGGCTTTACCTGGTCAGCCCCGCCTCTCTGATCAGTCAGAGTCTGTATGCAGGTTGATCAGCCCGCCTCTCTCTGATCAGTCAGAGTTCAGATGCAGGTTGGAGCATCAGCCCCGCCTCTCTCTGATCAGTCAGAGTCTGTATGCAGGTTGAGCATCAGCCTCGGGCCTCTCAGACTGGGGTCAGAGTCTGTATGCAGGTTGATCATGTTCATGTGGATGAGCAAGTAAACATGCACTGACGCCCTTTGGTCTTTAACTTAGATTTGATAGTTTAAACAATTTAATTCCATTTGAAATCACCGCCCATTTGTTGACGCCAGAAGATCCTGTGCCGCTGTGTTGATGGTGTAGTATTGTCGCCAGTGTTGACGCCAGACGATCCTGTGTCAAAGCGACGTGTACGTCGCTGTGTTGACGCCAGATCTATCCTGTCGCCGCTGTAAGCGATGGTGTATTGCGTCGCCGCAAGTTGGACGCCAGACGATCCTGTGTCGCCGCTGTGTTGACGGTGTATTGTCGCTGTGTTGACGATTTGAAGATCCTGTGTCGCCGCTGTGTTGACGGTGGATTGTCGCTGTGTTGACGCTATGAAGATCCTGTGTCGCCGCTGTGTTGACGGTGTATTGTCGCTGTGTTGACGCTGTGACGATCCTGTGTCGCTTCTGTGTTGACGGTGTATTGTCGCTGTGTTGACGCTGTGAAGATCCTGTGTCGCCGCTTTCGTGTTGACGGTGTATTGTCGCTGTGTTGACGCTATGACGATCCTGTGTGGGTTAGATTCATATATGTACATATCTTTGGAGACCCCATCATATACAGCTCAGAATCTTTTAAAATGACATTTAATTTCTAGATATGCTCTAAAAACAATCAAAGTTTCTGTTCTTAAAGTAAATCTACAGTGTAGAGCAAATTTAAATAAATGAATAAATAACAGCGACTTTTGCTCACTCTTCAGCTTTTGACTAATAGCTTTCCTGCAAGTGTAAATTTCAATCTGTGCTTTTAAGTGCTGACCAGACCCTCAGACCGCTTTTATATTTCACTCTGTGGTTTTTACCTGTTTCTTGTAGTGATGAGTTTGAGTCCTGTGTCTTAGACTGCATGTCTGAGGAGTGTGAGGGGTGTGTGTGTGTGAGGTGTGTGTGTGTGTGTGTGTGTGTGTGTGTGTACACACACTGACTGGTTGGTCAGTCTCGCCACTGGTGCTGTTCATACACACGCAGTCAGCAGGAGGAATACTGCAGGGAGGAGAAGGGATCACCACAGGATTCCCAAACACCAGAAGAAAATCTACAGGAGTTTTCCCACTACTCTCCCGCCAGTGAGCTTCAAGGCTGAACAGCTTCATGTTTTGCCTGTACTGGACCGAGGCTCGCTTCAGTACTGCGTTCAACATCAGCCGACTAATACACATCGGTCTGAACCACGGCTACTCCTGATATACCATCAGTGGGATACACCCGTTTCAGTGGACGTTACCGTACTGTAAATGACCGAAATGGAAGACCCGTGAGGCCTGTTGGAACTGCACTAAGGATAGTTGTTCTTAGGTAGGATTGAAACCGCTGCTGCTGTCAACAGCTGGAGTAAGCTTCGCTGTCGTTATTGTTTGCACCGAGAGGAGGAGGAGGAGGAGGAGGAGAATAATGCAGAGCATACTGCTATGAAGGCTGGGATTGTAGGTCGTGAGTCGAGGGTGTGGGGTTCTGGGGACCTGCATGCTGGACTCTGGTTTGGTGTTTGAGGGAGCCGGCTGGTGCTGCGTTTATGGGCAGCTGTGCTGTTCGGCTGACCAGCTGCTGCTCTCGTCCCTCTGCACTGGTGTGAGAAGGTCATTCAGCTTGGCTTGACCCAGCTCCCGCTGCCCCACAGCAACACAGCTGACCCACGGGATGACAAACAGACAAACAGGGGTGTAATCTGACCCCCTCTAGTCCATGCCTGGCTTTAGGCATGGTGCCAATTCATGTTTATCTGCTCCACAGAGTCCTATTCTATTGGCATTTCTACAGAGACTAGACAAGCTGTGTGCATTTGCACATCTGTGTCAGCAATGGGTGCAGCTTAAAGAAGGTGAATGCATTCATTGTAGAAGGGCTGTCCACAAAAATGTTGACCATATTTATGCACAACAAGCGAAATAATTTCCAAAAATCTGAGAACAGAAGAAATGAGGAGCAGAAATGGGGAGATGGAGGAAAGATGGAGAACAAGCTGAGGTCTGAAACTTTCAGAGAGAAGGGCTCGATGGATGGCTGGAAAGACGGATCTGACTCAGTGGTGGATCACTGATCAATCCGTGCAGTGACTCCCACACTATCACCACCTTCATGGAGAAGTCATCAGAAGAAGACCTTTCCTGTATCTCACCACAAATACAGTGCCAAAGTTCATGAATAGAACGCCCAACTGTGCTAAGCATAGTGGCAGGATCATGCTTGGTCAGTTGCAGCTAGTACCTGAGGTCTCAACAGGCATACCCTGGAAGTAAAAGTCAAACATCTCAGCATCTGTAAGAGATAATGACCCTAAACACACCTAAACATCCACAGTGCACTACCTGAAGAGGAGCAAGCTGAGGGTTCTGCCCTGGACCCCCCAATCCCCTAAACATCACAAACTCCTGTGGATAGACCTCATAGGAGCAGAGCAATATGCCCCAGGAACCTCCCAGAACCTTGCTGAATAGGAACCTTGTACGGGAAGATTAGGTGACAGTCCTTCCAAACCAGCGCTGAAAGAGTCTTGCCTGCCTGCAGGGGTTTCAGTTAGAACCATTCAGTGTTAGTGAAATGTGTGTTTATTGGTCTGCTCTGTTCGTGACTAATACAGTTTTATAGAGCAGTGTGTGAGTTTACTCCCACTGTACACAGGGCAGATTGCATTTCCATTGTTGCATCACCATAGCAACAAAACCCCAAAGCACCTGTAAAAGCTTGTTTCATTAATATTTAATCATTTAGTTTTCACTTCAATTTTAATAAGGGTAAGAAACACTGGGTTGGGTTGAAGGTTTACAATCACAATTCCCACAATTGAGTTCAACTCAGCGTACTGTACCTCAATATAGTGTACCTCAATATAGTGTACCTCAGTGTACTGCATCTCAATATAGTGTACCTCAATATAGTGTACCAAATAGCACTGTACCTCAATATAGTGTACCTCAATATAGTGTACCTCAGTGTACTGTACCTCAATATAGTGTACCTCAATATAGTGTACCTCAGCGTACTGTACCTCAATATACTCTACCTCAATATAGTAAACAGCATACTGTGCCCTCAATATAGTGTACCTCAGTGTACTGTACCTCAATATAGTGTACCTCAATATAGTGTACCTCAGCGTACTGTACCTCAATATACTGTACCTCAATATAGTGTACCTCAGTGTACTGTACCTCAATATAGTGTACCTCAGTGTACTGTAACTCAATATAGTGTACCTCAGCGTACTGTACCTCAATATACTGTACCTCAATATAGTGTACCTCAATATAGTGTACATCAGTGTACTGTACCTCAATATAGTGTACCTCAATATAGTGTACCTCAGCGTACTGTACCTCAATATACTGTACCTCAATATAGTGTACCTCAATATAGTGTACCTCAGTGTACTGTACCTCAATATAGTGTACCTCAATATAGTGTACCTTAATATATGGTACCTCAGCGTACTGTACCTCAATATAGTGTAACAGCGTACTGTACCTCTGCATACTGTACCTCAATACAGTGTACCTCAGCGTACTGTACCTCAATATAGTGTAACAGGGTACTGTACCTCAATATAGTGTACCTCAATATAGTGTACCTCAGCATACTGTACCTCAATATAGTGTACCTCAGTGTACTGTACCTCAATATAGTGTACCTCAATATAGTGTACCTTAATATATGGTACCTCAGCGTACTGTACCTCAATATAGTGTAACAGCGTACTGTACCTCTGCATACTGTACCTCAATATAGTGTACCTCAGCGTACTGTACCTGAATATAGTGTACCTGAATATAGTGTACCTCAGCGTACTGTACCTCAATATAGTGTACCTCAGCGTACTGTACCTCAATATAGTGTACCTCAGCGTACTGTACCTCAATATAGTGTAACAGGGCACTGTACCTCAATATAGTGTACCTCAATATAGTGTACTTCAGCGTACTGTACCTCAATATAGTGTACCTCAGCATACTGTACCTCAATATAGTGTACCTCAATATAGTGTACCTCAGTGTACTGTACCTCAATATAGTGTACCTTAATATATTGTACCTCAGCGTACTGTACCTCAATATAGTGTAACAGCATACTGTACCTCCGCGTACTGTACCTCAATATAGTGTACATCAGTGTACTGTACCTCAATATAGTGTACCTCAGTGTACTGTACCTCAATATAGTATATCTCAGCGTACTCTACCTCAATATAGGGTAACTCAGCATACTGTACCTCAATACAGTGTAATTCAGCATACTGTACTTCAATATAGTGTACCTCAGCGTAGTGTACCTCCACATTCTGTACCTCAATATAGTGTACCTCAGGATAATGTACCTCAATCTAGTGTACCTCAGCGCACTGTACCTCAATATAGTGTACCTCAGTGTACGGTACCTCAGCATACTGTAACTCAGCATACCGTACCTCAGTATACTGTACCTCAATGTACTGTACCTCAATATAGTGTAACTCAATATACTGTACCTCTAATGTACCTCAGCATACTGTACCTCAACATACTATATGTTGAAGACAGAGAGAGAGTGACAGAGACAGAGAGCGACAGTGTGTGTGTGACAGAGAGAGAGAGAGAGGTGCTCTGTCTGTACTTTTTATGTGTGGTATCTCATGTGGAGAAAAAGAAAGGATATGATGTGTGCAGTATGTTGGGTGTATGTAGTGTGTTTGCAGTGTGTGTGTATAGCATGTGTAGTGTGTGTGCAGTATGTATAGTGTGTTTGCAGTGTGTGGAGTGTGTTAAGAATTTGTCTAGTGTTTAGTTTATGTGTAGCGTGTTGGGAGTATGTGCAGTTTGTAGTGTGTCTGCAGTGTGTTGGGAGTATGTGTAGTTTGTGTGTAGTGTGTATCATGGGGTAAGTCTAACAGTCGGTGGTAAGAGGTACACTACCCAAAAGTAGCCTTTTCTGAGAGCCTTTTGTAGGGCAGTGGGGGAAAGTAACAGTGTAGTAGTGCACAGAGCACAGGCCTGTACCGCTACAACACGCAGAACACAGCTGATTTCCACTGAATTCAAGTTTCACTGCTGACTTATTGAAAAGGGTTTTGCTGTTTTAGCAGAAATACGTAAAAATAAATAAATAAGTGTCCATCTGAACCTGGGAGTGTGAGCGGAGAGTGCTTTTGGGTGGGTGAGTGTGCGCTACAGCAGGAGGGGAGGTGTTTGATTTATGGGCTGGGTGCAGATATGACATTATCTCTTCCCCTGTTTGATCACCTGAATGACAAGTGGCAGAAACTCAGGGGAACTTGTTATCGTAGACCGCGCTAAAAGTGTGTACGGCTGCCAGAACCTTATCCACAGCCAATCAGTCAGATGTTCATCCAGCCTTACTCAGAGCCCAGGGTACCGGACAGAGAGAGAGAGAGAGAGAGAGAGAGAGAGAGAGAGACAGAGAGAGACAGACAGACAGACAGAGAGAGAGAGACAGGGAGACAGGGAGACAGAGAGAGACAGACAGACGGAGAGAGAGAGAGAGATGCACTTTGTACTTTTTATAGCTGGTATCTCATGAGGAGATAAAGAGAGGAGTGTGTAGTGTGTGTGTGTCGCATGTAGGTAGTGTGTTTGCAGTTTTTGGGAGTGTTTGCAGTTTGCAGTGTGTGTGTGTGTGTGTGTGTGTGTGTGTGTGTGTGTGTGTGTGTGTGTAATTTGTGTAGTGTGAGTGTGAAGTGTGTGTAATGGGAGTGTGCAGTGTGGTGGGATTATTTGTAATGTGCCTGCAGTACGTGTGGTGTGTTGGGAGTGTGTGTGTGTGTAGTTTGTTTGCAGTGAGTGTGTATTGTGTTTGGTGTGTGTGTGTGTATGTAGTGTGTTTGGAGTGTGTGCATTGCATTGGTAGTGTGTCTACTGTGTTGGCAGAATGTGCAGTGTGTGTAGCATGATTGCAGTGTGTGCAGTAACACATCTGTCAGTCATACACTCCTCACACTCATTACATAATATATTAAAACCTGAATATTTCATAGTGGAAACTGAATAAATTCTATTGGATACTATGTAATTCAT
>JAVGWO010000067.1:10000-29280 GCA_034509495.1 Acestrorhynchus altus | reverse complement strand
ATGAATTACATAGTATCCAATAGAATTTATTCAGTTTCCACTATGAAATATTCAGGTTTTAATATATTATGTAATGAGTGTGAGGAGTGTATGACTGACAGATGTGTTACTGCACACACTGCAATCATGCTACACACACTGCACATTCTGCCAACACAGTAGACACACTACCAATGCAATGCACACACTCCAAACACACTACATACACACACACACACCAAACACAATACACACTCACTGCAAACAAACTACACACACACACACTCCCAACACACCACACGTACTGCAGGCACATTACAAATAATCCCACCACACTGCACACTCCCATTACACACACTTCACACTCACACTACACAAATTACACACACACACACACACACACACACACACACACACACACACACTGCAAACTGCAAACACTCCCAAAAACTGCAAACACACTACCTACATGCGACACACACACACTACACACTCCTCTCTTTATCTCCTCATGAGATACCAGCTATAAAAAGTACAAAGTGCATCTCTCTCTCTCTCTCCGTCTGTCTGTCTCTCTCTGTCTCCCTGTCTCCCTGTCTCTCTCTCTCTGTCTGTCTGTCTGTCTCTCTCTGTCTCCCTCTCTCTCTCTCTCTCTCTCTCTCTCTCTGTCCGGTACCCTGGGCTCTGAGTAAGGCTGGATGAACATCTGACTGATTGGCTGTGGATAAGGTTCTGGCAGCCGTACACACTTTTAGCGCGGTCTACGATAACAAGTTCCCCTGAGTTTCTGCCACTTGTCATTCAGGTGATCAAACAGGGGAAGAGATAATGTCATATCTGCACCCAGCCCATAAATCAAACACCTCCCCTCCTGCTGTAGCGCACACTCACCCACCCAAAAGCACTCTCCGCTCACACTCCCAGGTTCAGATGGACACTTATTTATTTATTTTTACGTATTTCTGCTAAAACAGCAAAACCCTTTTCAATAAGTCAGCAGTGAAACTTGAATTCAGTGGAAATCAGCTGTGTTCTGCGTGTTGTAGCGGTACAGGCCTGTGCTCTGTGCACTACTACACTGTTACTTTCCCCCACTGCCCTACAAAAGGCTCTCAGAAAAGGCTACTTTTGGGTAGTGTACCTCTTACCACCGACTGTTAGACTTACCCCATGATACACACTACACACAAACTACACATACTCCCAACACACTGCAGACACACTACAAACTGCACATACTCCCAACACGCTACACATAAACTAAACACTAGACAAATTCTTAACACACTCCACACACTGCAAACACACTATACATACTGCACACACACTACACATGCTATACACACACACTGCAAACACACTACATACACCCAACATACTGCACACATCATATCCTTTCTTTTTCTCCACATGAGATACCACACATAAAAAGTACAGACAGAGCACCTCTCTCTCTCTCTCTGTCACACACACACTGTCGCTCTCTGTCTCTGTCACTCTCTCTCTGTCTTCAACATATAGTATGTTGAGGTACAGTATGCTGAGGTACAATAGAGGTACAGTATATTGAGTTACACTATATTGAGGTACAGTACATTGAGGTACAGTATACTGAGGTACGGTATGCTGAGTTACAGTATGCTGAGGTACCGTACACTGAGGTACACTATATTGAGGTACAGTGCGCTGAGGTACACTAGATTGAGGTACATTATCCTGAGGTACACTATATTGAGGTACAGAATGTGGAGGTACACTACGCTGAGGTACACTATATTGAAGTACAGTATGCTGAATTACACTGTATTGAGGTACAGTATGCTGAGTTACCCTATATTGAGGTAGAGTACGCTGAGATATACTATATTGAGGTACAGTACACTGAGGTACACTATATTGAGGTACAGTACACTGATGTACACTATATTGAGGTACAGTACGCGGAGGTACAGTATGCTGTTACACTATATTGAGGTACAGTACGCTGAGGTACAATATATTAAGGTACACTATATTGAGGTACAGTACACTGAGGTACACTATATTGAGGTACACTATATTGAGGTACAGTATGCTGAGGTACACTATATTGAGGTACAGTACGCTGAAGTACACTATATTGAGGTACACTATATTGAGGTACAGTACCCTGTTACACTATATTGAGGTACAGTACGCTGAGGTACACTATATTGAGGTACAGTACGCTGAGGTACACTATATTGAGGTACAGTACGCTGAGGTACACTATATTCAGGTACACTATATTCAGGTACAGTACGCTGAGGTACACTATATTGAGGTACAGTATGCAGAGGTACAGTACGCTGTTACACTATATTGAGGTACAGTACGCTGAGGTACCATATATTAAGGTACACTATATTGAGGTACACTATATTGAGGTACAGTACACTGAGGTACACTATATTGAGGTACAGTATGCTGAGGTACACTATATTGAGGTACACTATATTGAGGTACAGTACCCTGTTACACTATATTGAGGTACAGTACGCTGAGGTACACTGTATTGAGGTACAGTATGCAGAGGTACAGTACGCTGTTACACTATATTGAGGTACAGTACGCTGAGGTACCATATATTAAGGTACACTATATTGAGGTACACTATATTGAGGTACAGTACACTGAGGTACACTATATTGAGGTACACTATATTGAGGTACAGTATATTGAGGTACAGTACGCTGAGGTACACTATATTGAGGTACACTATATTGAGGTACAGTACACTGATGTACACTATATTGAGGTACACTATATTGAGGTACAGTATATTGAGGTACAGTACGCTGAGGTACACTATATTGAGTTACAGTACACTGAGGTACACTATATTGAGGTACAGTACACTGAGGTACACTATATTGAGGTACAGTATATTGAGGTACAGTACGCTGAGGTACACTATATTGAGGTACACTATATTGAGGTACAGTACACTGAGGTACACTATATTGAGGGCACAGTATGCTGTTTACTATATTGAGGTAGAGTATATTGAGGTACAGTACGCTGAGGTACACTATATTGAGGTACACTATATTGAGGTACAGTACACTGAGGTACACTATATTGAGGTACACTATATTGAGGTACAGTGCTATTTGGTACACTATATTGAGGTACACTATATTGAGATGCAGTACACTGAGGTACACTATATTGAGGTACACTATATTGAGGTACAGTACGCTGAGTTGAACTCAATTGTGGGAATTGTGATTGTAAACCTTCAACCCAACCCAGTGTTTCTTACCCTTATTAAAATTGAAGTGAAAACTAAATGATTAAATATTAATGAAACAAGCTTTTACAGGTGCTTTGGGGTTTTGTTGCTATGGTGATGCAACAATGGAAATGCAATCTGCCCTGTGTACAGTGGGAGTAAACTCACACACTGCTCTATAAAACTGTATTAGTCACGAACAGAGCAGACCAATAAACACACATTTCACTAACACTGAATGGTTCTAACTGAAACCCCTGCAGGCAGGCAAGACTCTTTCAGCGCTGGTTTGGAAGGACTGTCACCTAATCTTCCCGTACAAGGTTCCTATTCAGCAAGGTTCTGGGAGGTTCCTGGGGCATATTGCTCTGCTCCTATGAGGTCTATCCACAGGAGTTTGTGATGTTTAGGGGATTGGGGGGTCCAGGGCAGAACCCTCAGCTTGCTCCTCTTCAGGTAGTGCACTGTGGATGTTTAGGTGTGTTTAGGGTCATTATCTCTTACAGATGCTGAGATGTTTGACTTTTACTTCCAGGGTATGCCTGTTGAGACCTCAGGTACTAGCTGCAACTGACCAAGCATGATCCTGCCACTATGCTTAGCACAGTTGGGCGTTCTATTCATGAACTTTGGCACTGTATTTGTGGTGAGATACAGGAAAGGTCTTCTTCTGATGACTTCTCCATGAAGGTGGTGATAGTGTGGGAGTCACTGCACGGATTGATCAGTGATCCACCACTGAGTCAGATCCGTCTTTCCAGCCATCCATCGAGCCCTTCTCTCTGAAAGTTTCAGACCTCAGCTTGTTCTCCATCTTTCCTCCATCTCCCCATTTCTGCTCCTCATTTCTTCTGTTCTCAGATTTTTGGAAATTATTTCGCTTGTTGTGCATAAATATGGTCAACATTTTTGTGGACAGCCCTTCTACAATGAATGCATTCACCTTCTTTAAGCTGCACCCATTGCTGACACAGATGTGCAAATGCACACAGCTTGTCTAGTCTCTGTAGAAATGCCAATAGAATAGGACTCTGTGGAGCAGATAAACATGAATTGGCACCATGCCTAAAGCCAGGCATGGACTAGAGGGGGTCAGATTACACCCCTGTTTGTCTGTTTGTCATCCCGTGGGTCAGCTGTGTTGCTGTGGGGCAGCGGGAGCTGGGTCAAGCCAAGCTGAATGACCTTCTCACACCAGTGCAGAGGGACGAGAGCAGCAGCTGGTCAGCCGAACAGCACAGCTGCCCATAAACGCAGCACCAGCCGGCTCCCTCAAACACCAAACCAGAGTCCAGCATGCAGGTCCCCAGAACCCCACACCCTCGACTCACGACCTACAATCCCAGCCTTCATAGCAGTATGCTCTGCATTATTCTCCTCCTCCTCCTCCTCCTCCTCTCGGTGCAAACAATAACGACAGCGAAGCTTACTCCAGCTGTTGACAGCAGCAGCGGTTTCAATCCTACCTAAGAACAACTATCCTTAGTGCAGTTCCAACAGGCCTCACGGGTCTTCCATTTCGGTCATTTACAGTACGGTAACGTCCACTGAAACGGGTGTATCCCACTGATGGTATATCAGGAGTAGCCGTGGTTCAGACCGATGTGTATTAGTCGGCTGATGTTGAACGCAGTACTGAAGCGAGCCTCGGTCCAGTACAGGCAAAACATGAAGCTGTTCAGCCTTGAAGCTCACTGGCGGGAGAGTAGTGGGAAAACTCCTGTAGATTTTCTTCTGGTGTTTGGGAATCCTGTGGTGATCCCTTCTCCTCCCTGCAGTATTCCTCCTGCTGACTGCGTGTGTATGAACAGCACCAGTGGCGAGACTGACCAACCAGTCAGTGTGTGTACACACACACACACACACACACACACACACACCTCACACACACACACCCCTCACACTCCTCAGACATGCAGTCTAAGACACAGGACTCAAACTCATCACTACAAGAAACAGGTAAAAACCACAGAGTGAAATATAAAAGCGGTCTGAGGGTCTGGTCAGCACTTAAAAGCACAGATTGAAATTTACACTTGCAGGAAAGCTATTAGTCAAAAGCTGAAGAGTGAGCAAAAGTCGCTGTTATTTATTCATTTATTTAAATTTGCTCTACACTGTAGATTTACTTTAAGAACAGAAACTTTGATTGTTTTTAGAGCATATCTAGAAATTAAATGTCATTTTAAAAGATTCTGAGCTGTATATGATGGGGTCTCCAAAGATATGTACATATATGAATCTAACCCACACAGGATCGTCATAGCGTCAACACAGCGACAATACACCGTCAACACGAAAGCGGCGACACAGGATCTTCACAGCGTCAACACAGCGACAATACACCGTCAACACAGAAGCGACACAGGATCGTCACAGCGTCAACACAGCGACAATACACCGTCAACACAGCGGCGACACAGGATCTTCATAGCGTCAACACAGCGACAATCCACCGTCAACACAGCGGCGACACAGGATCTTCAAATCGTCAACACAGCGACAATACACCGTCAACACAGCGGCGACACAGGATCGTCTGGCGTCCAACTTGCGGCGACGCAATACACCATCGCTTACAGCGGCGACAGGATAGATCTGGCGTCAACACAGCGACGTACACGTCGCTTTGACACAGGATCGTCTGGCGTCAACACTGGCGACAATACTACACCATCAACACAGCGGCACAGGATCTTCTGGCGTCAACAAATGGGCGGTGATTTCAAATGGAATTAAATTGTTTAAACTATCAAATCTAAGTTAAAGACCAAAGGGCGTCAGTGCATGTTTACTTGCTCATCCACATGAACATGATCAACCTGCATACAGACTCTGACCCCAGTCTGAGAGGCCCGAGGCTGATGCTCAACCTGCATACAGACTCTGACTGATCAGAGAGAGGCGGGGCTGATGCTCCAACCTGCATCTGAACTCTGACTGATCAGAGAGAGGCGGGCTGATCAACCTGCATACAGACTCTGACTGATCAGAGAGGCGGGGCTGACCAGGTAAAGCCTGCATACAGACTCTGATCAGAGAAGAGGGGCGGGGCTGATGCTCAGCCTGCATACAGACTATTTGATCAGAGGGGCGGGCTGGTAGTCAACCTGCAGACTCTGACCCCAGTCAGAGAGAGCGGGGCTGATGATCAACCTGCACATACAGGCTCCTGACTGATCGAGAAGAGGGCGGGCAATGATCAACCTGCGCCACAGACTCTGACTGATCAGAGAGAGAGGAGGGCTGATGATCAGCCTGCATACAGACTCTGGCAGTCAGAGAGAGAGAGGGCGTGATCAACCTGCCTACAGACTCTGGCTGATCAGAGAAGGCGGGAGCTGATGACATCATTGATCCCGAATATTGGGTTATAAGGAAAACAGAGAAAGGAGGGCTGTTTGCTCTCTTTATACACAGAGTTTACATTTTACAAATAAAAGTCTGAGAAGAGATAATACAGATGCATTATAATATTAAAAATAATAAAGATTGATTATTTTATTTGGAGCAAGTATTTATAAAAAACTTCCTACTAAAACCCACGTCAATCTAATCATTATAAGTAAATTCATCAGAACTACTTTATTTTCAGTTCATTCTGAAATCTGAAATGAAGACGTCTGAGATGTTTAGGATCTCCTGAAAACGTCAAACATCTAGTATGTGTGACTGTGTTATAGTCTCTAGTGGAGATACTGTTCTAATCTTTAGGTACTAAATGAATCGAGGGCTCTAAGGGTTCATTAACCCTTTAAACTCCACAAAAGCCTCATATCTTCTGGGGCTCCCTGAACAGGAGCTTCTAACTGGTTCTCATCTCCTTTATGGGAAAAATAGACTATTCAATACAAATGTCAGTAAGTGTTGCAGCCCTGCTCTGCCTCAGGGTGGCGCTATACTGAAAAGGCTGGACCAGTCTCCTCTGAAAGCTGCAGGATGTTGTATTGTTCTACGAGTCTGAAGATGGTGCTGAGGACAGCAACACTGATTCCCTCTCCTCTGCCTTCAGAGTGCAGGACTGGAGCTCGGCTCCCTGTTCAGTAACTGCACCACAGTCACCAGATCCATACAGGACAGAGAAGACTTTTGGAACATTGCTGTGAGGATTTGATTGCATTCAGTGTCAAGAGATTTAGTGACATCAAGACTTATCCCCAACTCATCCCAGAAGTTCTGAATGTGGACTCCATCATTCAAGAGAACACAGTTCCACTGCTCCTCAGCTCAATGCTGGGGGTCTTCATACCCTCTAGTCCACCTGCTATTAGACATGGAGCAATGAGAGACATGTTTGTTTATCTGCTCAGAGTCCTATTCTATTGGGAAAGACTTCTCTCTACAGGGATGAGACAACTGTGTGTGCATTTGCACATCTGTGTCAGCAACATCAAGGTCAAGCTGTTAATCTCCAGATGACGACACTCTCCTTTGCGAACACTCTCTCCTCCTCCTACAGAAAAGAGCACTCCATCACTCTCACCATAACTCAACCTCAACTATCCACCAACAGCCACACTAACAGTCACATTTTCACACTATTAATCTTTGAGCCGTTTAGTGGGTTTTGTGTGACGAAACGTTTGTGCATCAAAAAATTATATATTTATAGGAGAAATTACCACAAAAACTGTTACTGCAGAAACACACAGTGATGAAAAACACCACTGCAACACTGACAGATACTGGCAAAACAATGTTACCAATGTTATGGCAGAAACACTGATACCACAAAAACAATGTTACCAATGTTATGGCAGAAACACTGATACCACAAAAACAATGTTACCAATGTTATGGCAGAAACACTGATACCACAAAAACAATGTTACCAATGTTATGGCGAAACACTGATACCACAAAAACAATATTTACCAATATTTATGGCAGAAACACTGATACCACAAAAACAATGTTACCGGAGAAACACAGATACCCCAAAAACAATGTTACCAATAGTACCGGAGAAACACAGATACCACAAAAACAATATTTACCAACTACTTGCGAACACAGACACACAAAAAACATTGTACCAATGTTACGGGCTTACAGATACCACAAAAACAATGTTACCAATGTTACCAGAGAAACACAGATACCACAAAAACAATGTTACCAATATTGCGGGCTTAGACACCACAAAAACAATATTACCGGAGAAACACAGACACCACAAAAACAATGTTACCAATATTACCGGAGAAACACAGATACCACAAAAACAATGTTACCAATGTTATGGCAGAAACACTGACACCACAAAAACAATATTGCGGGCTTACAGACACCACAACAATGTTACTGTGTGCGGGCTTACAGATACCCCAAAAACAATGTTACCAATATTACCGGAGAAACACAGACACCACAAAAACATTGTTACCAATGTTACCGGAGAAACACAGATACCACAAAAACAATGTGCCATAATGTTGCCAGAGAACACAGATACCACAAACAATGTTACCAATATTACAGAGAAACACAGGCCATACAAAAACAATGTTACCAATAGTACCGGAGAAACACAGACACCACAAAAACAATATTACCGGAGAAACACAGACACCACAAAAACAATGTTACCAATGTTACCGGAGAAACACAGATACCACAAAAACAATGTTACCAATATTATGGCAGAAACACTTACACCACAAAAACAATATTACTGGAGAAACACAGACACCACAAAAACATTGTTACCAATGTTACCGGAGAAACACAGATACCACAAAAGCAATGTTGCAATATTATGGCAGAAACACTTACACCACAAAAACAATATTACTGGAGAAACACAGACACCACAAAAACAGTACAATGTGCAGGACTCTAGATACCACAAAAACAATGTTACCAATATTAGCGGAGAAACACATACCACAAAAACAATGTTACCAATGTTACCAGAGAAACACAGATACCACAAAAACAATGTTACCAATATTATGGCAGAAACACTGATACCACAAAAACAATGTTACCACAGGAACACTGATACCGCAGATGAGTTAGTCTTTAATCAGAGGAGTTAAAAAGGTCAGATCTGTCCTGCACACAGAGGTGGGACGGGTTTGTAGAGACAGTGGGACGGTTCAGGTGTTTCCCCACTTTAGCTGCTGCATAAACACTACATATTCATCTGTATCTCTCCGTAACAGGAGCTAAATGAAGAGGGATTCTTCATTACGTCCGTCCAGCAGCAGAACCGAGCGTCGGGAGGAACAATCAGTTCATGTCTTTGGGAATGAGAGTCTGAAAGTGATGGAAGATCCTCCATCCCTGCAGCTCCCTGCTCCAGCTCCTCATGAAACAAAGCTGCTTTCATATATGGTACCAACCTACACACACACACGCTGCGCACGCACACACACACGCACACACACGGCACACACACACACGCGCACACACACATGCACAATGCTGAGGGCTGAATGCATTAAGCAAAGCCACAGCAGTGCTGTTGTATCGATTCTTCACACAGGCTGCAGCTCTGGAGGGACTTTGATGAGAACCATTTCGAAAGAGAAGTAAACCTTGATGACTGTAAATCAGGAATATTGATTTCTTCAGGCCCTGTTCCACCCTGAGCCAAACACAGCATCATTTCATCCACAGTGGCTCTTTCTCCAACTTAATCCCCTCGCAGTCCCCGTTACGCAGCGCCACCCAGCCCCGATTAGCCCATAGCGTCCACTTTTCCGCAGTGCTGCATTTCTGGATTTAATTAAATCTATAAATTAATGAGCTTAATAGAGTCTGCAGAACTCTGCAGTTAAAGTCCTCTTTAATTCCTCTGATCTCCTTAATACACAATTTACACAGTCTGGAACAGGGCCTGCATCCTGCAGCCACTTGCATTACAGATAGACCACGCACTCTCGCCCTTCATCTGCGGCCCACTCCGCCGTGCGGCTCTCCTCCCAGCAGGGGAGGAAACCACTGCCTGCCCAGTAAACAGCTTTTATAAAGGACTGGTTTGGTAGTTTATTAAAATGAAGTAACCAGTCAGTGACTCAAACATTTTCAGCTCTTATATTTTACTAAAGTGTGACTTTATGTTCCAATAATACTTGTTTAAAATGATAGCCTGAACCGTAACAGAGTCATCTTCGGCTGACGAGTCCACTTCAGTCTCTGTGGAATCAGTGTGTGGAGGTATCGTGGTCAGAGCCACGATCGGTGATTGTCACACGTCCAGAAGGTCTGGTGTGATGGTGTGGGTGCAGTTTCATATGATGTCAGATCACCTTTGATCTTCAGTACAGACACTTTAACAGACCAACGTTCGTTAGCGGTTCTGCAGCCAGTGGTTCTACCTTTTCTGCTTTTATACTCCGGTGCTCTATTCCAACAGGACGTAGCTCGTCCACACACTGCCTGCTGTCTCAAGATCTGCGTCTTGAAGACACAGATACCTCGTGTGGTCTGTCTCAGACCTGTCCTGATTGAAAATGTGTGGGGCTATTGGGCGCTCTATCAACACTCCACCCTACCTCTGCAGAACTGGTGAGCACATTCAAGCTGCATGAGATGGATCATCTGGGACACCATTAGGAACCTCTGCCTCCATGCAGGGCGTCTGGCGTGTTGCGTTAAACCAGACGCCGTCCTGAGAGACACCACTTCTGTATGAGTAGATCAATAAATACTGATCAGATCAGATACAGTTATCATCAGTTATTGATCCTGATCATAATATTTGCATGATGTGTGTGTGTGTGTGTGTGTGTGTGTGTGTGTGTGTGTCGGGCAGGTCGGCTGTGGAACACCAGTAAGAGTCCACTACTCTGGACCCCCTCTGTACGATGAGTAACCTTGTAAATCACTCTAGTCTTGCACAAACCTTGTATCTCCAGAGCAGTAAGTGTAGAGTAGAAGGGAAGGCCTGTGAACTGATCTGAGGTTATTATTTATTATTATTATTATTAATATTGTTGTTGTTAGCCATTAATCTTGTGTGTGTGTGTGTGTGTTAATATTGTATGAATGACTAAATCATTGTCTTTGTTCTTTAGCAGCTCAGAAATGAAGCTGGGTCTGGTCTTCAGACTGTCTACTACAGAGACTCAGAGACACTGACCTCAGCAGTGGCTCTCTGGATCAAACCAATGAACATACTTCCATCTAGTGGTCAGCTGTAGTAGCATTCATCACTCGGGCACCAGAGGAACCAGTGTAACCATTACAGCTTTGATAAATGCTGTATGGGCATAATCAGACCCTGTCCATCAGACCTCAGATCTTCTGCAAAAGGACAGACTGAGCTGAAAAACGGTACAATCATTTATTAAACACAGCTGAGGCACTGCATGGTGGCACTGGGTTCCACACTGCCATTCTCTATCAACTTTGGTTCTGCTCATCTAACAGTAATATTATTTATAGAAAATATATATATAACCAAACACCAGTAACACCAGTAACACCAGTAACACCAGTACTGCATACTGATGAAAAAGTCATGAAGGCAGCATTTTGCACTGGAAATCAAAAATAAACCACCTCATCCGTTTTCATTTGGGTTTTTCTGAAAATGTCTCTTTAAAAGTTGACCCCACTTTAAGAAGCTTCTGCAGATTCTATTTATTATTTTTACCCAGTCTATGTTTTAAGTGGGCGGGGCCAGAGGTCAGGACCACTCCTGATGTCATGTCCGGCATGTTTGAAGCCGAGTGCGCTCAAGTTTCTACCTGATGATCTGAGGTTCTCCGTCAGGTCCATCCACTTTGTGTAATGTAGGAGGTTCCATTAGCAGCTAAACAGTCGTAGAGCACGATGCTCCCACCACCATGTTCAACCATGACCACGTAAGCACTTCTTTAGAGATTTGACTGTAAAGAGGACTTTCAGAATAGATCTGATTTGTTTTTTAAGATTCTTATAAACGTTTGAAGAACATATTTTAACTTGTATTATGAGTCTCATTCACTGTGGTTAATAAGGACAGAAATGATGATGCCCTTACCTCCAACATCTTTTTGAGGATGTACTGCAGTCAAGCGAGTCGTGTGTCTCTCAGTGAGACTGGAGTATACTGTCCACTCCTCATCAGCAAACTGCTCCACCTGCCCCGGGTCTCAGGGGTGTCTTCTCCAGACTGCACGTTTCAGCTCCTTCCTCAGATGTTCATTGAAGGCCACTTCAGAAAAGTCAAATGCTCCGTCTTCAGACGTCTTTAGTTGTGTCTCTTGGGTCATTGTCCTCATAGGACCCACGGCCTGTGACCGGGACCGGTTTTCTAATTTCATTGATCCCTAAACAGACTGAAAAGACCCTGTTCCAGATGCAGCAATGTATAACACATTAATAATATCACACATTAACAGACAGAAGACAAAACTAAACAAACAGCAGGAATTTTTTTACACTCCACAACAGACCAGACACACTGAACAAGGGCTGTATACACACGGAGCACAGACTGGACACACCTGGGGCAGGTGGCGAGGGGCAGGGCTATAAGAGAGGCACAGCTGGGAAACACTGATGACAGGGCGGAGCTAAGGCGTAGACAAGATTGTAAACAACAGATCACAACAGCACATTGCATAACAGAGCAGAGACAGGCAAGGAAAGACAGGTAAGTGGACAGAGCCGAGCCTGCACCATGTTTCACAGCATGTACAGTGTTCTTTTCGTTGTGTGCCTCATTTGTTGTGTGACTGCAGTGATGCATCAAAAAGCTCCAACTTTGTCTCATCTGTCCAAAGGACATTGTCCTGAAACTTTGACTATAAACTTCTGAAATCTGTAGTAACGGGAGCATTAAGCTTGTTTGAAATGGTCTTACACTCTTTACCTTTAACATGTTCGTTTATAATCTTTCTAATCTTCTGAGACAGCTCTGTACTGTGTAGGGAGGGAGGTAGGTAGGTAGAGGGGTAGGGAGGAGGTTGGTGGGGGGTAGGAGGTGAGAGGGAGGTGGGTGGGGTGGGTAGAGGGAGGTAGGTGGGAGAGGTGGGTGGGGGTGGGTAGGTGGGGTGGGTAGGGAGGTAGAGAGAGGTGGGTGGAGGGGTGGGTAGGAGGGAGTTGGTAGAGGGGTAGGTAGGGAGGGAGGTAGGTAGAGGGGTAGGTAGGGAGAGAGGTTGGTAGAGTGGTAGGTAGGAAGGGAGGTAGGTTGGTAGAGGGGTAGGTAGGAGGGGTGTTGGTGAGGGTGGAGTAGGAGGGAGGTAGGTGAGAGGGTAGGTAGGAGGAGTTGGTGGGGGTAGGCAGAGGGGTGGGTTGAGGGTAGGTAGAGTTAGAGTGGGCTGGGTGAGGAGGAGGTAGGTATAGGGGTAGGTAAAAGGGTAGGGAGGGAGGGAGGTAGCTAGAGGTGTAGGTAGGAAGGTAGGTAGGTAGGGAGGTTGGTAGAGGGGTAGGTAGGAAGGGAGGTAGGTAGAGGTAGGTAGATTCGAGGTAGGTGTGGGGAGGTGGAGTATGAGGTGGGTAGGGAGGGAGGTTGGTGGGGGTAGGTAGGAAGGGGTAGGTTTGGTGAGGGTAGGTGGGGAGTAGGTAGGGAGTTAGAGGGGTAGGTGGGTAGGTAGGTAGAGGTGTAGGTATGAAGGGAGGTAGGTAGGTAGGGAGGTTGGTAGAGGGTGTAAGTAGAAGGGGTGGGTAGAGGGTGGTGCAGGAATTAGTGGGGTAGATATGTAGGAAGGGAGGTGGGTATAGGGTGAGTGGGAGGGTACAGGGGTGGAGTGGGAGGGAGGTGGGTAGAGGTTAGGTAGGTAAGAGGAGGTGGTAGGGAGGTGAGGGTGGAGTAGGAAGGGAGAGGTGGGTGGAGGGGTGGGTAAGGAGCGGAGGGTGAGGTGGGGGAGGTAGGTGGGGGTGGGTAGGAGGTGGGGGAGGTGGGTGAAGGGGTGAGTAAGGAGGCAGAGGGGTAGGAGGTAGAGAGGAGGTAGGTGGGGGTGGGTGGGTGAGGGAGGTAGGTGGGGGTAGTGGGAGGCAGAGGGTGGGAGGTAGAGAGGAGGTGGGGTATAGGGAGTGAGTGGGAGGGTGGGTAGAGGGTAGGTGAGGGAGGTGAGAGTGGTAGAGAGGGGTAGGTAGGGAGGTGAGGGAGGTAGGTGGGGATGAGTGGGTGGGAGGGGAGGTAGGGAGGGTGGGGAGTGGGTGGGAAGGGAGGGAGGTGGGGTAGAGGGTAGGTGGGAGGCAGAGGGGTAGGAAGGTAGAGAGGGAGGTAGGTAGAGGGGTAGGTAGGGAGGGAGGTAGGTAGAGGGGTAGGTAGGGAGGTAGAGAGGGAGGTAGGTAGAGGGGTGGGTATAGGGGTAGGTAGGGAGGTATGTCATTTCTCTGCGACAGCAGTTGATGATTCTTGAGTGAAATGTGGAATTTTCTGATTGTTAAACTGGAACTCCACAGAAGCTGAACCTCTTAAGCCTCAGGAGAAGGTCAGCCAGTGCTAGGTCCAGGTTCTGCTCCACAGACCTGCAGCACGGATGTGCTAACACTAATGGGCGGTGCCACATGGTGCCCTGGTTGCGTGCTGGACCATTAACGCAGGAAGACGTAAAGCGGGCCTGATTAGTGGAGTGTGTGCAGGTGCACCTGGGTCAAGGTGAGCGTTCCAGTGCCTCCAGGTGGCAGCAGCTGAGTGGGTGATTACATCACCTGAAGTTTGAGTGCACTGTCTGACCCTCACACACACATTTACTGGACTGAACCTCTCACACACACCTTCAGCCTGTCAGACCTGAGTCACCTTCACTGCCCACTCTGCTGAGTGTATCCCTAGAGGCTTTCAACACACACACACACACACACACACACACACACACACACACACACACACACACACACACACACACAGACCTGTTTTTAGTGGCACAGATTGAAGTGGTCAGATCACCCTCTGTTGGTTGTGTTTAAAATTTGGATAAATAATATCTGATGATAACTGTATCTGATCTGATCAATATTTATTGATCTACTCATACAGAAGTGGTGTCTCTCAGGCGTCGGGTTCGCGCCTTCCACGCCAGATGTCTGGAGGTGTAGAGGTTCCTAATGGTGTCCTGAGTAGTCCATCCCATGCAGCTTGAATGTTCTCCTCAGTTCTGCAGATGGTGTGGTAGGGGTGGAGTGTTGATAGAGCGTCCCAATAGCGTCCCACACATTTTCAATCAGGGACAGGTCTGGAGACGAGATGGTTAGATTAGTGGACACGGATTCGTTGGTCATACGGACCTCTGGCATGTTGTGTCAAACCCGATGACCAATTCATCTTCATTTCAGATGTAAATATTAACAGAATTTGATCATGTTTTGATCAGAAATTAACCTCATCCATTCATTTTTGTTTTTCTGATAAAAAAACTAAAAACACACAAAACACTTTAAATCTCAGAAATTCTCTTGGAAGTTGATCATCCAGAGTGTTTTTCAGTTATTTGAGTTTGAGTTACTGATAGTTTGAGTTAATGATTAGACTGACAAGGATATTTATAAGTTTCAATGAAAATAAAACTAACCTGAATGTCCTCTAATATTTAAATATCAGTGTTATCTCTTCTCAGGACTTTTATTCTGAAATGTGAACACAAAGAAGAAAGAGGCAAACCCCTCCTTCTCATTTTCTCTATAATCCAATATCTGCATCAGTGATGTGTCAGCCCCGCCCCTCTCTCTCTGATCAGTCAGTGTCTGTATGCAGGTTGATCATCAGCCCGCCCCCTCTCTCTGATCAGTCAGAGTCTGTATGCAGGTTGATCATGTCCACGTGGACAGAGCAGTAATCATGCACTGGAAGCTCCTTTGGTTTAAACTGGGATTTAATTACTAATTGAATTTCATCTGGAAATGCAATTTATTGGTTATGCAAGTGTCAGTTATGATATGTGTGTAATGTGTGTAGGTTATGTGGGTTGTGTATTTCAGGGTTAACAGACGTGGAAAAGCTTCATAAAGTTCTTTTTATTTCTCTCTGAAATATCACATTTGGATTTGATACAGTCTTTTGCATATTTCTGAACATTAAAAACTGTTCAGAAATAGAACATGTTCTTGACTTATTTCTCACTCAGTTATCAAATAGGCATTTCATGGAGAGATCAGGCGTCGGGGTTGTTGGTTCCAGTCTTCACTTTGGTCAAAGGGAAAGAGCGTCTTCTTTAGGTTGAACTTCAGTTTCCTCTGTTAGCTCTAGTTTGATCTCCTCTCCTACAAACACTGTAGAGTGATTTGACTGAAGCTGTCTATGAGAGTAAACTGAAGTGTATGTGTGTGTGTGTGTGTGTGTGTGATAACCTGCTGCTGATGAGATAATTTCTTGAACATCAGTCCATGATCCTGAGCAGGAGGACGCTGATAAGAAAGATGAAAGAATTAGATCAAACATAAAGATGGGACTGGACTTGTCTCTGACCTGCAGGACAGAGAACTGGATGCGAAATTATTATATATTTAAATATATTATAATATATATATTTAAAATGTCTAACACAAGAACAGAAATGCTAAGATGTAAAATTCTCGCGGCTTTAATTAAATCAGCTTTAAATTTTATTCGAATTTAAGCGGAGCGGATGCCAGTGATGTCAGCACCGCATAACACATCAGTAGAATTACTCTCATTTGAGGGACTTTTATTATGATAAGATCTTCAATTACATTAAAACAAAATGACTTACGTTAGTCTGCGGGAAACCCCAGTTAAACCCTACAGGTTCCTGTAGAAGAGAACAAATGTAGCTGTACTCTTTATAAAGGGACTTCACACACGTACATACTCTGAGGTGCTATCGAGAAATCGGTATGTAAATGAAGGCGATTTTCGGGCGGATTGAGGCAGCCCACACCTGAGAATGCACTGTGGTGTTATCTAGTGAGTGAAACTCTAAAATTACAAAATTATGAAAAAGCTCGTTTTCAATTTTGATCACAAAGTGGGTCAGACTGCAAAATTACTAATATCCAGCCCACTCCTGAAGCAGAGACAGCGTCAGAATGGACTGACCTGGACTGAGGAGAAAAGAACTGGACAGTGGCTCAGAGCTCCAAAGTCCTCTTTTCAGAGGAAAGTAAATTCTGCATTTCATTTGGAAAACTCTCGACACAAGCTTCTAAATTCACCTTCAGTTCCCCGAGAGAACCGTCCCAAGGGATCAATAAAGTTCTATCTACAGTCTGGAGGAAGACTGGAGGGACAGAGAAATCTGAGGTGTGTCTGGAGTCCAGTGTGTGATGGTTTAGGGGTGCCGTGTCATCTGCTGGTGCTGGTCCACTCTGTTTTATGAAGTCCAGGGTGAATGCAGTGTCTACCAGACGATTTTAGAGAACTTAATGCTTCATCTGCTGATGAGTTTATGGGAATGCTGATTCCTTTTCAGCAGGACTTAACTCCACCATGACCAAAACCTTCTATATAGTTTAGATATTTTCTAATAATTTGAATTCTAAATTCTAAACACCTGAAATATTTCACTAATAAATATAAAATCTATCCCAGTTGATCTTTTTCGAACAGAAATGTTCACATTATTTAGCTGCACTGACATTAGCATGATTATGTGTAGATCACTAAACGTCTTTTGTTTGCTCCTCATTTCACACATGGTTTGAACAGCGTTATGTTCTAGATCCAATGTGGGCAGGGCTTCCTGTTTAAGAGGGAAAGGTGACCACAGAGGGCTCAGTTCACCTCAGATGGGTAAAGGTCAGTGTGGGGTCACAGTCCCAGGCTAGGACTGCTTCAGCAAGTGTTGATTCAACTGCTTGATGAGCTGTGGGACAGCTTTATTCTTCTAGCTTTTCAGCTGCTAATGATCAGACCATCAGGACGTTGGAGGAGACTGTCTTATTTAAACCTCAGACATTAGTGTGGTTTGCTCTTGATTGTTGAAGATCCAAAGAGCTCTCTGAGGTCTTCAGAAGAGGTTGTGAATGCAGATGTGGGTCTTAGAGTCTGAGAAGGGATTTAAAAACAGCTTTGCCAACATGGTCAGATCAGACCGTCTAGGTATACAATATGAGTAAAGAAGATCCAACAATTCTATAATGGTCATCACAGACCTACAGGAAGCTGATGTCAAAGTGCAGCTTCTACCATCAGAAGAAACCAGTTTGATCTTCATGGAGGAGTTTGGGCTTCCTTACTGTCAGAAAAACAGGACAAAACTAAAGTTCTTCAGAGAACATCTAAACAAAGAGCAGGACTTCTGGAACAATGTGCTTTGGACAGATGAATCCAAAGCGGAATTATTTAGACACAGTAACAGAAGACATGTTTGACACAAACCAAACACAGCATAACACATCAGTAGAATTACTCTCATTTGAGGGACTTTTATTATGATAAGATCTTCAATTACATTAAAACAAAATGACACTTACGTTAGTCTACGGGAGACCCCAGTTAAACCCTACAGGTTCCTGTAGAAGAGAACAAATGTAGCCGTACTCTTTATAAAGGGACTTCACACACGTACACATACTCTGGAGGTGCTGGGAAATCGGTATGTAAATGAAGGGGGCGGTACCTCGGGGCGGTTTGGGAAGAGTGTCTGTACAAAGACTGAAGCTGCAACAGGGATGGACCTTGCAACATGACACTGACCTAACACATTTAACCCCTCAAACATCACAGAGCTGAAAGAATTCCAGGTGGAAGAGTAGGAACATCTTTCTTCTGGTCAATGTCACAGACAGTAAACAGTTACTGGAAACATCTCACTGACATGATTTCAGACAAAGGAGGAGACAGAGGACTGATCAGTAGCTCATCAGTGTACCTAACAATGGTTAAGCCACTGGCTGGGGCAGAAGTGTAACCCTGGGGTAGAGAATGTGGTGTGGACTGTCTGAAGGAGAAGCACGTAATAAATTGTGTAGGCTGCACTGAACTTCACATACACTTACTAAGTTTCTCTCACAGGAAGCTGAAACAGAGAAAACACAGCATTACTTTCATACGTTCAGTTTGATCAATCACTTCTATATGTTTCACTCTTATATTGTTCTTCTTCTGTCTCTAGCAGTCTACTCCTTTTCATCACATATTTCTCCTCAGTCTGCCTCAGTCTGTGAGTGAACCAGGCAACAGCGGCGGAAAACTCACACTAATCCC
>JAVGWO010000067.1:0-5000 GCA_034509495.1 Acestrorhynchus altus | reverse complement strand
GTGGTGAAAACAACACGGCGTCCTCCAAAGTCCTCCAATGAAGGTCTAATTTTATAGTAGTGATAAACGATGAAGATGACCGCAGGTTACAGTCTGTCTGGTTTAATCCCAGTGCAGAGTGTGATTGTGGGGTTTGTGTGGAACTGGTTCGGTTCTGGAGGGACGTCACTCTACAGCGTTCAGTCTCGTTCAGATTCTGTCGCAGAAACATGGTAATTAAAGGTTATTATTTCAGGATACAGTCGCTGTGTTTCTGCTGTGACAGATAAACACTGATACACTCTGTTCAGCTTCATCATCTCCTTTATCTTCTGTATGTGGAGATACGAGTTTCAGTCATATTGCTATGAAATGACTGCATCAGTCCAGTCTGTCCATTTAATAGCTATTAACCATAAACGTCTGCGTTTTGTCCAAAAATACATCTTCAATATTGATATTCTATAACAATGAGGAGTGTTTGTTTTTCATTCCAGTCCTGATTTCTGAATCCTGTCCATTTCTGTCCACCTGTGCGTGCACAAGGCCAGCGATGTGGACCAATGACGCGGTCAGTTAATTACATCTTAAAAAGGATGTTTAGTTATAAACCATCGTCACTCAGTACTGATCACACAAACATCAGACTTCCCTGTTTAACGTATGTTCAAAAAAGGTCTTTATCTGGTGTCACATTTTACCAGCTCTTCTCAAAACCAGCTCTTCTGCTCCAGACTCACCTTGTGCGACTCCACTGCCCTCCTCAGATTGAGAAGTTCCTTCTCTCTCTTTTGGATTTGTTGTTGGTGTTCCTCCACTGTGATCAGCAGATGCTTCTGCAAAAATACAGCTCTGTCAGAGTATTTACGCAGGATCACTGTGTTAACTACAGTTATACTGGTTATACTGGAATACAGCGCGCAGAGCTATGGAGGGAGCTCCTGACCATTCACTATGATCTCAGCCTGTTCAGAGGATGAACCAGTTCCTAATACCTGCAGTGATCAGGGTGCCCCTCTGGTGGTGTGTGGTGATGTGTTTGGGCTTGGCCCTGAGGTCCAACTGAGTCTGTAGTTCTACTGTGGGTTCTGTTGTAATTCCAGGTAATGTTCTATTCTTCTATTCCATTTGATCCTGAACAGGGTCACAGTTGATCCACAGCCCACCTGGAGTCATTGGGCACAGGGCATGACCTCCGGGACAGGGCACCAGTCCATCACAGGGTACCACACACAGGGCTAATTTACCTACCATGTAACACACCAAACTCCTCACAGACAACAACCTGAGTGGGAATTGAACCCACAACCCCTGGAGCTGTGAGACATGTACTACCCACCCTGCAACGCCACCCTGCCTTCTTATCTAGATGTTTGAAATTTCTTGGAAAGCCATTGGAAACCCAATATTACCATGACCTTCGTGTCCATTTAATTTACAACAGAACGTAAATTAAATCTGGGTTCTGGACGGAAGTTGTAGAAGATGTGTAGTGTGTTCTTACCTGCTTCTGCGCTCTTTCTGCTGTAGCTGATGCTGTATCATGTCCTTTATGTTCATCCATGGTACACAGCATGCAGATACACTGCTGGTCAGTGCGACAGTAAACCTCCAGCAGTTTCTGATGTTCAGAGCAGATCTTCTCCTGGAGGGATCTGGAGGCTTCAATGAGCTTGTGCGTCTTAAGGGCAGGAACATCACAATGAGGCTGGAGGTGAATTTCACAGCAGGACACCAGACACACCAGGCAGGATTTGACGGCTTTGAGCTTTCTCCCAGTGCAGAAATCACACTCCACATCTCCAGGTCCAGCAGCACAGTCAGCAGCAGAAGCAGGCTGGAGCTCGGCCTTCTTCAGTTTCTCCACCACTTCAGCCAGCATGGTGTTCTTACACACAGCTGGCCTCGGAGTGAAGACGTGTCTGCACTGAGGACAGCTGTACACACCCTTCACCTCCTCCTGATTCCAGCAGTCATTAAGACATGCCTTACAGAAGCTGTGTCCACACGGAATGGCCACTGGCTCCTTCAGCAGCTCCAGACAAACTGGGCAGCTGAACTGGTCTATTGAGAAACCACCCTCAGCCATCTTACACCAACCAGCAGCAGGAACACCAACGTCCAGAACAGCAGCTCAAACACGGAGAACTTCCTGATCCCTCCTCCTGGGAGAAGAACACGGATATTGGTGATTAAACACACATTACAGACATACACACACACTCCTGCAGAAATAACAGACAAAACAAGAGCTGAAACACACACACACACACACACACACACACTCACGGGCAGGCTGCAGAATACACACCTTCAGTTTCACTTTCACTTCTGCTGAACTGAGACACAGAAACTGTCCCTCCAATTACAGCACGTCACCACTGTCCTCCTGCCTTCAATATTATATTCATATCAAACACTTCTGTTCCTCAGTCTGTGTGTGTTTATATATATAAAAACACACACACACACACACACACACACACACACACACACACACACACATTGAGGAACAGAAGTATTTGATCCCCTGCTGATTACAGACACAAACAGTCTATAATTTTGGGTTTTTTTTTTTTTTTTAACAGAAAGACAGAATATCAACAATAAAAGCCCCAAAACAATAAAGGTTATAAAATAATTTGTATTTGACCAAGTTAAATAAGTATTTGATCCCCTACCAACCAGCCAGAATTCTGAAATTATATTTTAAACTCTTAATTACATTTTGAACGGAGGAAATGGAAACCTGAACACGCTCTGTGGGCTCGGCAGCTGCTTAGAAGAACCCACGACCCCCCTGTGTTTTGGAAAGAAGTGAGAGGTTCTGGTCCTTCCATAACGATGGCTGGGAGCCAAAGATCTGAGACCTCAAAGATCTCCCAGGGTTCCCAGACCTTCACTGCTTTCCTTTTCCCTCTGAAACTGCACAAAACCAGACCCTGATTCTGCTTCAAGTGTTGGAAAGTGTTTCATCTTTAACTTGAACCGTTTGTGTTAATAACAGGTTATTAATGCTAATAAAACCCTTCACAGTCACATGTGGAGAAGTCAGAGGGCAGATGTTCCAGAGGTCCGGCTCCACGTCTGAGCAGACGGCAATGAAGTAACATATGAAAAGAAACGTCCAGCTTTTAGACAAAGAAATGTTTATTTACACAACTTGAGGAGAAATACAAAAGAGCAGATACAAAAGGTGGAGAGAGAAACGGAGGAGGCCAGTGGACCAGTTTCACCAAACAGATCATTTTAAAATAAAGTGTTTCGGAACACAAACGCATTTCCACACAAACACCGTTAAAAAAGCTGGATTTTAATCTTATTAAAACCACCAGAATCAAACGGCTGACAGCGGCCCACAGCGACCTCACGCTTCTAATAAGAGACAGATGTTTAACACCAACAGCTGGCTGAGTTCAGAGGAGCAGTGCAGCTGCTGTGTGTAGCGTACGGTCAGTTATTAATAAAGAACGTTCAGCACATTCCTCAACACTGCGGTGGATCTGAAACCTACTCATAATGGAAGCCAGCGGGAAGACAGGGTTTACGGGAAAGGAGAGGTGTGGGCGGAGTTTCCACAGGCCCTGCCCACCCTGGATTCCCAAAAGACCTAAAAGAATATGAAAATGACTGGATGTGCTGTCGAGGGCTGTAGAGAAGCAGAACCGGCTTTGTTCTCTAAGGCAGGCTCAGAGAGAACCATCACACCCTTATGAGAATCCAGCAGCTTCCCACTGGCCTCCATGATCAGTAAACTGGATCAGTGAACGGTGTCTACTCCTCTACGTCTAGGGGAAATTATGGCGTTCACTGACTGTACCCTACTGAGGTTCCGCTGAAGAACATGGCAGTGTTCCTTCAAGGCTGTGATGTTGGAAAGGTAGAGAGTTCCACTCACATATTGACCAATAGAAAAGCTATATTCGTAAAAATGTTGATAAACAGATATTTTCCTGATCAAACACACAATCAGACACACTCCTACTCAAGTTTCCAGGTTTTGGCATTAATGTTCTGCAGGGTTTGGTGAAGGCACTGTTCTGAGATCAGATGATGCCACACTAAACACTCCAGAGTGAGAAGTCCAAGTGAAAGAGTCTACTCTAATGTGTCCACTCTCTGAGGGCTCCTTATTGAAAGTGCTCGGAAAACCTGGCAAATCTCTGTCTCACAACAGCAGGTGGGCTTCGGGGGCTTCTTCATCACCAGCCAAACATGTACTCCATCGCTTTAGACACAAAACTGTCATCTTTCCTGGGAGTATCTCTGTCTGACACAACCTGCCAAGGATGAGAACATGGATGAAAAGGTGACGTTCTTAAGAGCAAACTCACAAACACAGAATATATGAACACATCCATCATATCAGCTCCTCTGATCACACAGGAGCTCTTTGTGGTTCTATAATTCTAGACTGTAGTTCATCTGTTTTTCTGCAGACTTTATTCTCCTCCTTTCACCCTGATCTTCAGTGATCAGGACCCCACAGGACCACCACAGAGCAGATATTATGTGGGTGGTGGGTCATTCTCAGCACTGCAGTCACACTGACGTGGTGGTGGTGTGTTAGTGTGTGTTGCTGGTACGAGTGGATCAGACGCAGCAGTGCTGCTGGAGTGTTTAAACCCCTCAGTGTCACTGCTGGACCGAGAACAGTCCACCGACCAGAAACGTCCAGCCGACAGCGTCCTGTGAGCAGCGTCCTGTGAGCACTGATGAAGGACTAGAGGACGACCAACACAAACTGTGCAGAAACAGATGAGCTTCTGTCTCTGACTTTACATCTACAAGGTGGAGACACCCGGTAAGAGTGTCTGATAGAGTGGACAGTGAGTGGACACAGGGTTTAAACACTCCAGCAGCACTGCTGTGTCTGATGTGAAAAGTCTAGGTGTCCCAATACTTTTGAAAGGCAGGGTAAGAAATTCCTGTTCAAAAATATGATTCAGCACCAATGTTTATCTGTGTGTGTGTGTGTGTGTGTGTGTGTGTGTGTGTGTGTGTGTGTGTGTGTGTGTGTG
>JAVGWO010000066.1:0-25000 GCA_034509495.1 Acestrorhynchus altus | reverse complement strand
TTTGGGGTCTGAAGAGCTGAAAACACAGACTCTCTAACAGCAGCTCTACACAGTTTGAGGAGAGTGTGAAGGTCCTTCTATGTTCTGTGTGTAGGTGTATGACAACGGGAAGCAGGTGTATCTGGTGGCGAGCTGATGCGAGGTGGAGGCTGCTGGACCGAATCCTAGAGCAAGTTCTTCTCTGAAATGGAGGCTGGCGCTGTTCTACACACCATCACCAAAACTGTGAAGTATCTGCACTCTCAGGGGGTAATCACACAATATATACACTGATCAACCATAACATTATGACCACCTCCCTGTTTCTCTCCTCTCTGTCCATCCAATCAGCTCCTCTGATCACACAGGAGCTCTTTGTGGTTCTATAATTCAGACTGTAGTTCATCTGTTTCTCTGATACTTTATTCTCCTCCTTTCCTGATCTTGCTTGGCATAACAAATCTGATCCACTCATGCCAGCAACACACACTAACACACCACCACCATGTCAATTGACTGCAGTGCTGAGAACCAGACCCACCACCCACATCATATCTATACTGTGATGGTCCTGTGAGTCCTGATCATTGAAGAGATGAGGTGAAAGGGAGAAAATCATATCAAAGAACATGAACGATCTGAAATTATAGAACCACAAAGTGAAAAATGTATCACCCTGAACGTTCAGAGTGATAGTAACTTCATGCTCAGTGATGATGGACTCGTTCCTCACTGCTCTCTGCAGGTGGTGCACAGAGACCTGAAGCCCAGTAATATCCCTGTATGTGGATGAATCTGGCACCCGGAGTCTTTGCGGATCTGTGACTTTGGGTTTGCGAAGCAGCTCCGCGCCGATAACGGCCTGCTGATGACCCCCTGCTACACTGCGAACTTCGTCGCTCCAGAGGTGCTTTTCTTTCTCTTCTGTAACCTTTTATGAGATGCTTTAAATGGGACTTCGTTCTTATTTGGAAGCAACACCACCAACTCCAGTCAGACCAGAGTGAGGAGTACAGGGATGCAGGGGGTAGACACATGCATAAACACTGCAGCCCCTAATTAGAACGTGTGTAACGGTGTGTGTGCGTGTGTGTGCGTGTGTGTGTGTTACAGGTGCTGAAGAGGCAAGGCTATGATGAGGCTGTGATATTTGGAGTTTGGGAGTGCTGCTGTACACAATGCTCGCAGGGTAATTAAACACACACCTCTACTGTACTGCCCCTATTGACCTTTAATTCATTGGATGACGTTTGTGCATGCTGGCAACAAACACTACATGGACAGAAGTATGTGGACACCCTTTGTTGTTGGGTTTAGGCATTCGAACCACCAATTAGCTCCATAGCTTTAAATGGGAGTCCGTTTGTTAAATTTCCACCCTGCTAGAGCTGCCCTAGACAACCGTAATTGCTCATTTTGGCTAGTGAAATTACAGCTGGGTAAAATTTTGTAAATACTGATGTGTTTGAAACTATTTTGTGCAAGATTTAAACAGTGGCCTTATTGTAGTACCTCAGGTGTTATGTAAGTAACCCCGACTAAGATTGTGAGTACGTTGAATTGGTTTCCAGACGACTTTATATATATATTTAGATATAATTTACTCAGATCCACAGTTAGATATTTATTATTTAAATATACCGCAGGCTGTGTTTGTGCTGTTACAGATGATGATACGTTATCGTTATACTCTTCATCATATCGTATCGTACGTCACCGTTTTTAATCATATCAGCCGGCCCTTAACGGAAGCACCTCAGCACAACATCCACGTATGTAGTTTGTCCATACAGTGTATAAATATTCTCTCTTCCTCAGTTTCACACCTTTCGCAAACGGTCCAGAGGACACCCCAGAGGAGATCCTGAGCCGGATCGGGAGCGGACACTTTACTCTGACCGGGGGAAATTTAGGATGCAGTCTTGGACAGTAAGGTGGGTTACTTTTCTTATGAAAATGACCCCAGACTAGGCTAATCCTGTTTACGGACTGTGTTTTTGAAGTGGCAGCAGCGGTGGGCGGTCCTATCCACAGCACTCGGGGACACTTCAGTTATCCTGTCGTTTCAGGGAATCAAACCAGCAACCTTCCAGTTAAAAGGCTGGTTCCCAAACCACCAGGCCAAGGCTGCTCCAAAACTAGAACTAATCCCGTCCCATTTGGTCATAAGATCTCTCACATTGCTGATGTTTGGTCTCCGTGGTCTCAATGTCTTCGTTTTATTCTCTCTGTAGGATCTGGTCTCGAAGATGCTCCATGTGGACCCTCATCAGAGGCTAACAGCTAAGCAGGTTCTGAAACACCCCTGGATCATGCACAGAGACCATCTACCCAACAGCCAGCTGCAACACCAGGATGCATAGCTGGTGAAGGTAACTCCACTCAGGCACCTGATGAGGCACTAACCCTAAATCGGAACTGATTCACTGCGTCATTGATTCACACAGCAGGTAAAAGTGGACCGTGTCCCGTGGTCTGCTGGGAGCAGTGCTCTGAGAACACCCAGGTACCGTCCACCTGGGTGGACAGTCCACTCTCTCAATGTCCATTCCCTGGATGTTCACTGGTGGAGGGGTGTGTCTGCACCTGCAGAAGCATTTCTTTGGTCTTCCCCACTTTTATCTGGAAGTGGTTCTTCAGGCACCAGTCCACAAAGTCCTGAGTCCTCTGTACTCGCTGTCCTCCTCGAACGTCTGGAGGTGGCAGGTCACGTTTAGCTCATACCAGTCACATAAGTAACGCATATTGCCTTCTGTGTCTCAGTTTCACAGTAGTCCTGGATGCCTGCATTAGAGCACAGACTGACCATTCTCTGCTCGCTTGGAACCACGAGTGAGCAGGTACTACAATAGTACCCAGTTCCGGGTATCAGGAACCACTAATCCAGGATCCGGGATCTACTAATCCATAATATCTGCCTAATCCCTACCCAAGTCTCCCTAAACCCAACCTACCCAACATACCCAACCTACCCAACCTACGCAACATACCCAACCTACCCAACCTACCCAACCTACCCAACATACCCAACATACCCAACATACCCAGCCTGCAGCTGCAACCTGCAGCCTACCCAGCCTGCCAGCCTACCCGCTGTGCAGCCTACCCAGCATGCCCAGCCTGCCCAACCTGCAACACACTTACCCAACATACCGCCTGCTGCCTTACCCAACCTACGCAGCCCGTAGTACGAACTGGTTAATCCTGAGCCATGTCTTCATGTACTAAATCTCGCTGTCTAATCACGTGTTCTAGCTCTCATTTTAGCTGCTCAATCCCAAACCACCTCTGTTTAAGGTCTAAGTCTAGCTGTCTACCCCTTAATCTAGCGGTATAAACCCTAATTCAAGCCCCGCCCATCCTTTGTCACAGTTTTCGCATGTGGGCTCCAGATCCATGAACCAGAAGATCTCCACCAGTCCGAGTTAAAGTTAGAGTCACTTCATGTTCTTCTCTATTATTCATGCATTTGATAAATAATACATCCCTCTCTCTCACTCAGGGAGCGATGGCCGCCACCTACTCAGCCCTGAAGAGTTCCCAGCCGACCCCCGAGCTCAAACCCATCGAGTCTTCGTTCCTCGCCCAGAGACGAGTCAAAAAGCTGCCCTCCACCTCTGTAGAGAGAGAGAGCGAGAGAGAGGAGAGAGGAGCGAGGGGTGGGCGGCGAGAGAGGTGGTGGCAGTACTGTATGGAAGAAGCTCCGATGCTGAGACTGAAAGCGCTCTCTTCACCTTCAGCGGGTTCCAGGAGGTTCTACACTGTCCATCAGAGCAGACAGTGGCTGTGATTTGCAGATGGGGATCAGGGCATGAAATGCTGGAATTTAAGTGCGCTGTGTGTGTGTGTGTGTGTGCGTGTGTGCGTGTGTGTGTGTGTGCGTGTGTGTGTGTGTTTGTGGTCCTTCAGCTCAGCTGTATTTGAATAGAATTCAGTTCATTTGTTTGGAGAAGATTGTTTGTTTTGTGTTTGTTTGGTGGAGCTATTCAGGCTCTGCCCACATAAGTGATCTTCCATAGTTACTGTTTCTAAGTTGGACCTGCTTCTCGTTAGGTTTTCCCACACTCTTATTGTGATCCTCTCAGTAGGAATAAATGGGATTCGGAAGAACGTGGAAGAACGTGAGTGGGCGGAGTTTGGGTATCTCAAATGGTACGCCACATCAGGTCGCTTAAGGTTAGGAGAGACTGTTCATGCTAATGTTTGAGGAGTCTTCACCTGGACTACATCGGACCATCCGAATGGTTTGCGTGAAAACTGCGGACGTCCTTCACACGGATCAAAAGCATGTGGTCATGTGACTCCAGGACAGATGTTTTGACTGTTCCTTTGCATGGGTTCGGATTCGCTCATTGCCGTGCTGTCGCAGCCTCGCTGCATTTGTAAGTGTTACCGAGCTTTTTGTATTACTTGGAAGATGATGATGATGATGATGATGATGATGATGGCGGCCAAATGTTAGCTCACGTGACATGTAGTGGCATGCTTACGGTCTTGTGTTTATTGCAACGCCGTGACTCTTTCTGCGTATTCAGTGTCGTCTCCTGTGTTCGTTTCTCCTCCACTGGCTGTAGCGTTCTTGTTTTTCTTTATTCTGTTTTGTAACAGGCATGCCCAACACCATGGAGATGAACGTGAGGCTGAAACTATGAGTCTTTGTGGAGTATTCTGCCAGCCATTGTGTTTGGTGTTCTTGGCACTGTTTGTGCTGGGATCAGCTGCCCGGTGGAGGCCTTTTTGCCTTTTTGCCTCTCACCAGCTTCCTAGTCAAACAGGGGACTCTTTCCTGTTGATCAGCCGGAGACTAATCTGACAGTCGGACAAGGGGTCCATTGACGTCCTGATGTCCTCACCACCAAAGTTCAGAGCAGAGATTTGCAGGTGCATGCTGATTTAAGAAGACGTGCACTGTCATTCAGATATCAATGATGATGATCCTGTTTGGGGTCAGTTAATATTGAGTCATTGGAGACCAACAGGCCTCGTCCTGCCCGTCAATAACAGTCTCTGCAGACTTTATTCTCCTCTTTCACGCTGATCTTCAGTGGTGAGGACCACCACAGTGCATGTGGTGTCTGATCCACTGGTACCAATAACCTGCACTCTTTTACTCATGTCAGGTGTGACTGCAGTGCTGAGAATGATACACATCTTATCTGCTCTGTGGTGGTCCTGCGAGTCCTGATCATTGGTCAGGTGAAGGAGGAGAATAAAGTGCAGAGAGAGCAGATGAGCAGTCTGGCGACCATGAGGCCACAAAGAGAACCTGTGTGGTCAGAGGAGCTGATAGAGTGGACAGAGCGAGGAGAAAGGAGGCGGTTGTCATAGTGATTGAATCACTATCCCAGCTCGTCGTTCTTTAGATTGTGATTCGCTGTGAAATTGTTCACACTTGACTGATTTGTGGCTGAATCAGTCTAAATATTACAGTTGCTGTTCAGGTCACACCACAAAACGCTGCTATCAGATGGTCAGTTGGTCAGTCACTGAATCATTCCCGAAAGAATCGTTTAAATATTGAATCATTTCTCAACCACTAAAGTACTCTCCTTTATTGCTGGTTAATTAGTGAATCACTTTCAAATGATTCACTTTAGTTACTGATTCACTCCTTAATGACTGAATGAGTTTAATCGTGAGTCGTTTTCAGCAGTGACTGAATGTAACTCTATTAATGATCGGTTTCCTTTTCAGCACTGAATCACTGCCAGGTTGGTGTCTGATTCCAGTGCAGCATCACTCCTGGATGATCCAGGGGTTCAGGTTTGACCTGTGAAGGAGTCAGACCTGAATCGGCACTGACTATTCTGAAAGGCTAGTTCTGCTGTATTGATTTGTTCTATTTGCTGTATTGATTTATTGATTAGCTGCATCAGAACGAGCCCATGACCATCCACTGGATTTCTGGATTCTGGTTCTGGTGCGGCTCTGTATATGTGAGGAAGTATATTATATCTATTTTCTGTAAATGGTGACTTTTTGTTTCCTCTTTGCTTCTCTTTCTTTCTTCTCGTCTTCTGTAACCAAAAAAGGAAACTCTTTGTATCCGGACCTCTTATCAGCTGCGTCAGTGAGGTCGTTTAGAACCTATTCTGACTGTTTGAAACACTGACTCAGAGCCACGAGGCAGCTGCTGGGTTCCTGAGGATAACTATGATCAGGTTTTCTGTTCTCCAACGTTATCAGCAGGAACCTCTGAAAACTATACCAGTGTTCTATTATCCAGGATGAAAACCCCACCCACACAGGTGTTCCAGTATCCACTGAGATCTGGTACAGCCTGTGGGACCTCCTCCCACACAGGTGTTCTAATGTCCATGCACATCAGGTACAGCCTGTGAAAACTCCACCCATATAGGTCTTCAGGTAGATGCAGCATCATCCTGCACCACCAGTATCCTTCAGGAGAGCTCATCTCTTGCCTGAGAACCATGTTTCTAACCTACAGCTTCACTTACATACATGTTCTTTAAGAGTGAGTACTAGATTGTTCTAGATGCGTGAATCAGTGTTTTCTGGTGGAATCTCTCAGCTGCCCTTTGGTCTCCTGTGTGGTTCTGTTGTTCTGTGAGCGTGAGGAACCGTGTAAAAGTCAGATCTCTACTGATGCAGCAGTAAGGGGTGATGTTAGAGTACGGAAACAGAGTAAGGAGCTTTATTTTGGGGTGGGTTCTAGATAATGAAATGTTAATGCAGAACAGTGTCCGTGTTTTGTCTCCTCTTGCTGCCATGTAGCTCATGGTCTGAAGTGTGTGTGTGTGTGTGTGTGTGTGTGTGAGTGTGTGAGTGTGTGTGTGTGTGTGTGTGTGTATGTGATTCCTGATGCCTTTCTATTAAAACAAACTGTTTTCTTTGCCCTCCAAGTGGTTTTGTGGTTTGTGTTCTCATTGAACTGGGGTTCATCCAGTGTCTGATCCACTGGTACCAGCATGTGTACACTAACACCACCACCATGTCAGTGTGACTGCAGTGCTGAGAATGACCCACCACCCACATAATACCTGCTCTGTGGTGATCCTGTGAGGTCCTGACCATTGAAGATGGGGTGAAAGGAGGAGAATAAAGTATGCACGGAAGCAGATGGACTACAGTCTGAATTATAGAACTACAACGTGTCCCTGTGTGGTCAGAGGAGCTGGACAGTGAGTAAAGAAACAGTCCTAATCATAATGTTCTGGCTGATCAGTGTATTCCACCGCGTTACAGACTGGAACCAGAACAGTGAAGAGTTGTGTTCAAATTCCCACAAAGCGGCTGAAGTGCTGCATGTCCAGGTGTGCTGGTCTCCTGCTGGTTGGATTAACGTAGTGAAGCTCTGTGACACACTTTTACAACCGCAGGAGGATTTGGGTCATGTTGGGAATGCGTTCGCCTCAAGATTCGTTTGCATCCGTTTGATGAAAGAATTAGAGCAAAAGCGCCCAGACGGCACCTCGTGTGCGGGTGTATCGTGTATATGAAGTCTTTATACTTTTAAAGCTACACAAAGGGTTCTTTAGTGAAATGAATGGTTCTATATATAACATGACAAGTGCAAGAACCATATGAAAGCTCAAAAGGTTCCTCATATAATTCAGAAATACAGAATGTCTCCAGAAGCCTGGTGAGATTGTGAAACGAGTGCTGTGGACCATTAATGAAGTGCATTTTAGCAAAAGGAAATACATTCCATGCAAAGAAAACCTTACCAACTGTGAAGCATGAGGGTGGATGTATCGTGGTTGGGGTTGTGCTGGTAGCAGTGGACCTGGCAAGATTACAAAACCCTACAAAATATCAGTTATTTACTACAAATACATGTGTCTATATATGAACTCATCATCAAAAAATAGCTGCAGCCTGAAGGAGTCAACCGACTGCAGTGGTGTTATGTTAGACTTTCATACAGTCACTCCAGAGGACAGTGGTTCATCTGCAGTCCCAGAAGGTCTGGTGTGATGGTGTGGGTGCAGTTTCACACGATGCCAGATCACCTTTGATCTTCATTACAGTCACTTTAACAGACCAAAGTTATGTTAGTGAGGTTCTACAACCAGTGGTTCCACACTCCTGGTGCTCCTATTCCAACAGGGCGGCGGCTTAGTCCACACACTGCTGTCATCTCAAGCTCGTCACGAGAAACACAGATGCCTCGCCGTGGTCGGTCTCGTCTCCAGACCTGTCCCTGATTGAAAATGTGTGGACGCTATTGGATGCTCTATCGACACTCCACCCCTACCACACCATCTGCAGAACTAGTGAGAACATTTCAAGCTGCATGAGATGGATCATCACAGGACACCATTAGGAACCTCTACACCTCCATGCAGAGACGCATGTTGTGTTAACAGAGACACGTCTGTATGAGTAGATCAATAAATATTGATCAGATCAGACTACAGTTATCATCAGTTATTGATCCTGTGTTTTGTACGTTTCTCTGAATTCATCACTGTAACCTTCACTCGATCGTCCTTCGTGCCCCTCTGCTCCTCCTCTCTGCAGCTCTGTTACGTACCACACACACACACACACCTGGTCTTCTTCCTACTGACTGTTCAAAACTCTGTCTTTCTGTCTCACACCGTCAGTTATGAAACCCCCAGATGCACTGAAACATAACAGAACCAAGGTCTCGCTGCCCTGGACGGGTCTGCTTCTAACAGCAGCCAACGTACCTTCATTACATAAACAGCAGGACTTTGGTGACAAACAGCTCATTTTAGTAACAATCATTCATTTCATCTGTTCCACTGTAGCTCCACCAATCAGCCATAACATTAAAACCACCTGCCTGGCACCAAGACTAAGATTACAGCAGGCTGTGATGTGGAACCTCCATGGGGACCCATGGCCTTGTCACTGGTTCACCAGTTGTCCTTCCTTGGAGCACTCTCGGTAGATACTGACCATAAACCTATACTGTCTGAAACGCAGGAAATGCTGCCTGCCTGTGCAGGATCCTGAGGCAGGAAGGGCGAATCGTTGCCTTTGAGAGTCGATTACCAAGATGTTCATCATTAAACTGCTCTGTGAGGAAGCAGGGCAGCAGGACAGCTAGCTGCTGATTTCCGGTTCCAGACACAGACATGTATACCTAGATGACCTGGATCACTTCTCAAAATGCTCTTTTGTACGGGATAAAGACGCCTGATTGGTGAGCAGCTTGACTCGGGGAACTACCTTTCACGATAAGACTGCAAACCCTTTACTGGCTGCATTTGTGTAGGACAGTTGGTCCTCAACCAGCAGACACTGTAGGTTCTGTCATAGCTTCTTTTGGTCTGAAGCCAGCATCGTGAAGCCCAGGGCGTGTTAACCAAGTAAAAAGATCCAAATTCATATGTTTTTCTCACCATAATGAATTATTTTCCTCATTATTCTGAGAGCAAGAGGACAGTGGTGGTGTTGGTCCACTATGTTCTGGTCGGTTCAGTAGTGAAACTCAGGACGTATATATGACCTTGGGAGGTTGGGGTGTTGATCTGTAAGTGCAGCAAGGTTCTGTGATTTTCGCTGAAGCTTCTCTCAGAGTCCCACATCCACACACACACACACACACACACTCAGAGTCTCCATGTAGATGAAAAATGACTCCCTGAAATATAATACACACCTCTGTGAGACGAGTCGGAGTCTGATGGTGCTGCTGTGTGTGAGGCTTCGTAAAGCAGATGATCTCGTCTTTGAGTTTCGTCTGTTTACAGCACCAGTGTGTTTGTTTATTACTTTAATAGAAAACAAACATCCCCATAATTTATATGTTTACATTGTGCATCCTCTGTGTGTGTGTGTGTGTGTGTGTGTGTGTGTGTGTGTGTGTGTGTGATTAGTGATGTGCTCCTGTCTCTGGCAGCTGTCCCATATCAGTGCCAGTCTCTGTTTACTGCAACAGCGGAGACAGATCACCAAATGTTGTTTGAAAAGCATCCAGCTATTCCTGACCAGTGCGGGGGAGGACAAGACTGCGGGCTCGTCTCCCGTTGCTCACGGGCAACAGAGAACGGGATGCTCAAAGTAGTATAGATGAGCAACACGAGATACAAACAAGACATCAAGTGATTTGGCACTTGAGAGAAAGAGAACACAGAAGAGACACACACAGAGACACAGAGAGAGAGAGAGAGAGAGAGAGAATGATGGAAAGACAGAAGGGTAGAGTGAGTGAGGGAGGATGTGTGGGAAATGAAACAGGGTGAGAACGAGAGGAGGATGGATGAGAGAGAGAGAGCATCTGTCCAATCAGCATCAGTTTTGTCCTAATCCTGTCCAATCAGGCAGCAGCAGGCTGGTCCTGATGCGAGAGCTGCTCTGCTGCTGTTATTAATGAATGGTGCTTCTTTCCGCTAGCATCACTGCTCTCGCTCTCTCCAACACTCTCTCGCTCCATCCCTCCTGTCTCAGCTGAGCTGAAAGCAGGAGTGACGACGCCATCCTCACTGCAGGACCCCTCTGCGGACAGGACGGGGACAACCAGAGCAGCACTAGCATCAGCTTCGCATTTCTCTCTGTCTCTCTCTCTCTCTCTGTCTCCTATCTTTGTCACTTTCCTCTCTCTCTCTCTGTATAAGCGGATCCAAAAACAGTAACGGGGACACCGGCCGTAACTGCACCAAGTCCACAGACGTCTTACCATCACTGCATTAGTATTATCAGCAACATCTTCGAGGAAAGATGAAGAAACAGCAGAAGGAGAACTACAGCATGGATGGAACAGAATTCGTTAACTCCAGACCTCCTTCCTCTACAGCCCTGCCCCCTTCTTCATCCACATCAGCCTCCTCGTCCTTGCTCCCTAAGCGGAGATCCATCTCCATGGGGGATTTCCAGCGCCTCCCGCGACCAGCCCGGCTCGAGCCTCCTTCTGCCGTCCCGGCCCCCTCCTTGGCTGGTATTTGGCTCAGCATGGAGTTGGCGGCTCGACAGGCGCCTCCTGGAGGGTGGAGGGCGCGGAGCTGTTATCCGAGAGATGGAGGCGCGACGCTGGAGGAGATTCGTGAAATGTTTATGCGCTCTGAGCGGCGAGCAGCTGAGCATGGCGAGCTACTCACCCGAATTTCAGCCTCTACTGTCCAGCGGGGAGCTCCGTGCTGCGAAAGCGGACGAAAGCGGTTGAAGAAGGAACTGCAGTTCGGCGGCATCGGCCTACGTGTCTTCACATCCATGCTGGGCCTCAGGACCTGCCTGCCGTGGCCCGTCAAACTCAAATAGTCACAAATAGCAGAAACGATACTTTTGTTGGAGAAACACTAACCTGCTCGTTTGCTTTTTCACATTTTTTGTTTAAACATTTTTTGGACTCCTGGACATGGACTCTTTGTGTGCAGGGATGTGGACACTATCTCACTCTTGCTGCTTGAATGTTACAGAAACAACAATAATCAAGGAGACGAGAAGGAAACACATTTGTTTTTCTCGTTAAAATAGCTATCAGGAAAAAACTCACTGTCTACAACTGGTGTTTCGGCCGCTGTGAATCCTAATCTCAGTCCTGATCCTGATTTTACTCTGCAAAGAACCTTGGCGGTTCTAGCATGTTCTGCTGCACTATTAGCTATTAGAATGTTAGCTCACGGTACCCTATGTTAGCCTGAACTAAACCCTTTAGCTATCATAGCCTATGTTTAACCTGTTTTCTAGTGCTGGTTTAGCGTGATGTTAGCGTCATGTTAGCAACATGTTAGGATCATGTTAGCAACATGTTAGCATTATGTTAGTATTATATTAGCAACATGTTAGGATCATGTTAGCAACATGTTAGCATTATGTTAGTATTATAGTAGCAACATGTTAGGATCATGTTAGCATTATGTTAGCCTGTATTTGCACATTGGCGCTGCCTTAGCAACAATGCTAGGCTAAAGTTGGCTCAGAATGTTAAAATAGTTTTATATAATTTAATTATAGTAATTTATTTATAATTTAATATAATTATGCATTACTTATATAATTGATTATATTGTAATAATTTTATTATAATTATCTGTTGAGGTTCTTTTTTGAGCTTCCAGAGTTGTTGATTGACATAAAAAACAAAAAAACATAAAGTGCGTCCCAATTGCGTAATAATTACTAACTTTAGCCAGGTTTTGAGTATGCAGGATGTAACATAGTGTCACTACTCAAAACCTTACGTAGGTTGGCGACGCACAGTTGTCATGTCATTTCAGATCAGTGCGTGCCAAACCACTTTATTAATTTATCACATCGTATACGGTCTATACCTTATACACCATATTAGTGTAGTACGCAACTGGGACGCACCCATGGTGAAAATCAGGACCAGAAACCGAGGGAAGTAATGTTGCGTTCGAGTGGTTTCAGTGACAGGGAAATAAAAATGGTACCATTTGTTATGGTACCACCTAATTGGTACCACCTAATTGTACTAGGGATAGCCAAACAAATTTACACACTTAGTGGGCGGAGCTTCTGACAAGCACTTGAACATAGTGGTATTTAGTAGTTAACCATGCACAAGCTTCCAATCAGTACTCGAACGCAGCGTTAAAAACGCACGGGCATTCAATTAGAAAACTAGGCCGGAAGAGCAGAGGTCCAACACAAAGACCAAAACTGCAGCTGCAAATACATCGTTTTTTTCCAGGGCGTTTTCCTACGAATGTTGTCGTTCATCAGGTGGAGATCGCATTGTACGTTTTTTTGGACAGACCTGCTTTTTACTGTTCTCAACAGCAGAGACGTTTCGCTCACTGAGGCTAACTCGTGAGCTTTTTTTTTTTGATGACCAATCAGGTGAATACGAAGGATAGACTTCCTGAGGCTGTTGGATCTACTCTGTCCAGGAGCATGCAAACTGTGTCGGAAGTGTGGAGTAGATCCCAACATCCACGAGACCAAAATGATCTGTTTTTTTTTCTAGCAGAACCACTGCAGAACCTGTCAAAGAGATTGTTCTCTTAAAAGTGGGGAGGTTTCACTAAATAACAAACTAACTTCTGCCCAAAAGTCGGCGGTCCAATAGGAGGAGGAAGAGCTTAAGTTGGTGGCGCAGCGCTAATACATACTGGTTTGTGAACTATCCAGGTTAATATAGCTAAGATTCCATTCAAACAGTTCATAAATGTTCTGCACAAAAAAAAAAACAAAAACAAAACAAACAAACAAACAAAAAAAACGTGAATGAAGTCGTTTCCATCCACTACAGTTATACGAACAAGGCTGAAATCTCCGCCCACCCCGACGATCCACTTTTATGGATCGGGCCGTTCGTAGGGCTGATCGTTTCCATTCACCACACCCTTTTAATCTGATAATAGAATTGCGATACTCAGCTTCATACATTCTTTATGTGAAAAATCCTTTTTTGCATTTTGATATTTTATAAGTTTTTGAATTTTCGTTCAGTTTTTAATGCATTTTAAATTTGCTAAAACTTGGTGGATGGAAAACCCACTTCTCTCCAAACACAAACAATCTAACATGATTTATTAGACATTCCTGAAGAGCCGCTAAAATCACAAGCAATGTTCTAAAGGGCAGGTGCAGGAACCGTCTGTCTCTACACTGTTAAAAGTACAAGATCCCTGAGGAACCTTTAACTCTTACGTGTTCAATTTGAAACCGTGGAGGAACTTTTTAAGGTACCTTCAATAAAAGGGTTCCTTGAAGGTTCTTTGAAACACTGTAAGAGGTTCCTCCACGGAAACTCACAAACTGAAGAACCTACAGAAGTTCCTCAAAGATTACTATATGCCATTAAGGTTAGTGCACAATACATTAATGCAGGAGGTGACCTTCAACTTTTTAACATGGAAGCAAGTGAGAACGAACCCTGTGTCCACTCAGGTCCCTTTTCCACCAACGTAGAACAGGTTCCGTTCCAGATCGCAAACCTAATTTGAACCGTTCGGCGCATTTCCTTAACAAATTGTCTCAAAACCTGAAAGGTTTGTTATATGCGAAACCAAAGATTATTAGGTTTCTGAATCCCTGCTGCTCCCAGAAATTCTGTTAAAAAAGTGTTGAAACTACATCCCATTAAAGGTGAAAATACGTTTATGAGGCTTGTCGTTAAATAAGGACACGAATATGGGCGGGCCTTCAAATTTGTCAGCATTGTGCAGGTTCTCTGCTACCTCTTTCCTCTTTTTCGTGGTAAGAAAATGATTATGAGCTGATCCAGCATCATCATATTGGTTTGTCAGACTGCCCTCTAGTGGATGCACTGCTTAACGTAAAGGACGTGTGGACTTATGTGGACAGAGAATTTATATAAGAACTTATAAACGTGTTTTAACCACTTTAAAAATGTGTCCAACCAAAAGAGGGTTTCGTTTCATTACATAGCACGAAGGTCTTTTTAACGTTGTTGGGGGGTCGCAGAGGTGGACAGGTGCATAGGAGTAAAGGCATGTCAGAACCAGTTCCTTGGGCGTTTTTTACTTTCTGGACCTTTGCATTAACTGGTGGCCAGTTTGCCTTCACAAGGGCCTAAAGGCTGAATGAGGACCTCAGACATTTATTGTCTTTGAAGCTGCTGGACCTGAAAGTCAAACAGCTGTGGACAAAACTGGACAAAGGTGGATGATTACAGAGCGTGAACTTGGACATGAACGTGATCGCTACTGCTTCGTGGACACAAAGTCCTGGATGCGAGGTGGACTCAGACTCTCTCTCACTGTCTTTTGCTGCTTGAATGTGACGGTGAAAAGCTTTGCTGCAGTGTGAGACACCACACTCTACTCAGAAACACGTATGTGTGTGTGTGTGTGTGTGTGTGTGTGTGTGTGTGTGTGTGTGTGTGTTTGGGTTAGTGTGTGATCTCAGTTTTGCGTGTGACGATGGCAGATTGTGATTTTGGTTTTGTTTATTTTTAAAGAAAGACAGAGAGAGACACTGAATCACCCCCTGTGGGACAGGTCTCAGGTGTCTCGGGGAGGGCCTCCTCCTGTAGGCCAAAACATCCCACCTGTGGCCTCCTCTCTTCTGTTGCCTAGCAACTCTGGGCCTGGCCACTCCTACTCACTTCGGAGTGTGTCGATGTACATCTGAAGCCCCAGTTGGGACCTGCTGTCCATCCTGTGGATGTTTCTTCTGAGCTTTCGTTAGTGACGTAGGGACCCATGTACAGCTTTACTTTGACTAAACCAGTGGTGCAGATCCAGATCATACACACACATGCTGATGGTCGTTTTGGGTTTGATTGGCAACAGCCACGGTTTGGTGTTTTGCAGAGTGGAAGCTGTTTGCAGGGTGAATTAATGAACTGGTATGTTCAGTGGGGTCAACAGGGGTCACACTTCATAACGGTGGCTGCTCTCCTTTAGGGCATTAACAGTAGTTTCAACGTTATTTCTATACTACATTTAGGGCTATATATATATATAAATACCGTAATGTTCATTTATACATATAATGTAGAGCCTTTATTCAATATTTAAATCGGATTATTCATACTGGATATTAATGATCCATACTTGAGAAGCTCAACGGGTGAAAACATTTGCACCTTGCGCCTTGTTTAAGGTGCTTGTAACTTCAGGCTCCTGCAAATGGCGCTGCACATGGATGATGGGACCAAACTCACGGACAGGGAGCGCCGTCGTGCACTCGCACGAGTCAACACAGGTCCTTCACACCCAGTTTCTGAAAGAACTCTCCACAGGGAACTGCAGACCATCAGTATGGAGCAGAGTGGAGCAAGAGGTCTTTGGTCCACAGTTTGAGGAGCGTGTCCCGTAGACTGGGATTTCGGCCGCTGCTGGTAGACCAGTATGAGCGATGCTTCCATCCACCTGCAGATTCAGCTCCTTCCTTCACACTGTGGCTTTTGTCCATCATTAACATCTGCTTTGTGACCCATTTTCCACACACAAGGCAATGAGACGTCCTGTTGCACACCCCGCTGGTATTTATAGACCCAGGATCCTCGTGCAGCGCCATCTACTACCACCTTAAGCATGTGTGGTGACTGATATGTTGTGTAGGAAGCTTATGTGAGCAGATGTTTTGTTGATTATGGAATCTGCCTGCTTTAGTTATGTATTTAGGTCTGACTTTATACTGAATCACTCTAATCTATAGTGACAGTCCTTTTCATTCTTTCCATTTTGTTGCACTCTTTCCATCTTAATGCCTCTCTCTCTCTCTCTCTAACTCTCTCTCTCTTTCTCACTTTGAGTGCAGGAAAAACTGTTTATGAAGCTGTGGAGCAGGTCATCAGGGACCTTCACTAGCAAAGTACTGGAAGATTCTGTATGTGAGAGAGAGAGAGGGAGGAAGAGAGAGAGAGAGAGAGAGAGAGAGAGAGAGAGAGAGCTGCTGTGTGATATAATAAGAAGAATGACCTTCAGATCAGGTACACAGTCTGTTCTATGATGCCGCTGGTCTCCTTAATAATTATGGACCTAAACCCAAGGCCACCTTCTCAACATCATCAGTAAGATAGATGTCATCGTGGCTGGAAAGGTGGCATGAAACGTGACTGCTGATGCTCTTCATGGTGAAACAAGCATTCAGTGCTGCGATACGAGCTTTTGAAATATAGAATATGGACAAAAGTATTGGGACACCCACCCATTACACCTACAGAACGTTAAAACTAAAGAGAGCAGGACGCAGAGAAACAGAAAGGATGTTGAGAAGAGTTATCTTTCCAGGCCCGTTTCCGGAGCACAGAAGGCAAAAACACATTAGACTCGGTGTGAAGGTTCCACTGTCCGAAAAATATCATACCTGAACTCTCCACCAACTGTCAGAGAAGCACCCACTGAGGAGCCTGCTAAAGAGCTCTGTTTATAGGAGACTCTACAGTCCCAGCCTCCTTTACTGCACCAGTAACTGTTAGTTTACTGGGAGCCTAACCATTATGAGGACGGAGACAGCAGTGATCACATTCCAGTCTTCTGCAGTCGGGTTGTTTGGATCAGTGCTGTTGGGCAGGCCTAGGGCTTGATCTTAAACCCCTGAGGCAGCGGGCCTGGATCACACACCTCAATCCAGTGATTAAAAGGTCCCAAAACTTTTGTCCATATAGTACGTGGTATGCTGGTATTGAAGTGGAGTCTTCTTGTCTAGACATGGTTCTGCTGTTCTATTAAGAGAATTTGATGACGCTGGATGTGTGTCGGCTGACCTCCGTTGGGACACTCAGGCTGTTATCTAGGCCGTTTGCACGGTTGCCTGGTTATTAAACTGATCAAAAGCCATGTTATGAAAAATGAAGTGACCGCAATCAGCGAATCAGAACTCTGTATTACAATGTTCCTGATACGCTCAGCTGGAAAGAGTGAAATAGATTTAATTTGTAAAAAACATTCAAATTTAAAGATATTTCAAGAACTAATGGTCCCAGGACACCAGAACCACAGAGATAAGCCCTCAATATAAAAGCTCAGTTAACCAGACTGACCAAGGCCTTCTTAACCTCTGCTAGTGACTCTATTGGCCAGGTAGTTCTAGGACTCTCTTGTTGGGCATATCTAGAACTTTCTTGGTGGAGCATTCTAGCACTCTAGCTGGCCGGGCCATTCTAGGACTCTCTTGTTGGGCATATCTAGAGCTCTCTTGGTGGAGCATTCTAGCACTCTAGCTGGCCGGGCCATTCTAGGACTCTTCTTGGTGGGCAATTCCAGAACTGTTGACAGGCCATTTGAGAAGTTTACTAGCCTGACCAGTAAACTGGTTTCAGGCCAAATCCAGGTCCTGTAGAACTCACTTAAAGAGCCATTATATAATTCTATAATACCTCTGTTTCGATGTTTAAATCAAAACGGCCTCTCAGTCCGTTAACCGTAACCTATAAACCACCACTTACTACAGTTATATACTCTATATTCAGTCTCTCTGTCTCTATCTAGATGTGTGTATAATCTCAACTGTCCATCCAATGCCTTACTCAGTCTGTATATTGCATAAACATCTCGCGTCCACAGTCATTCATGTATAGACTCGGCCCTGGATTCGGCTGAGACACCTCTTTTTGTCCTTTGCACTGCAGCTTACGGAGTTCATCAAGAACAGAACAAAAAGAACAAAAAGAACAAGAAAAAAAACTAGCTTTTCCAAAGACCTCAGTGACTGGGCCCACTCGCAGAATGAATGTACCGTACTGTCCTTCTGTGTGTCCACTGGAGTTATTCTGTATTTTTATTGTTGCAGAGAGCCTGAGACCTGGTTTTCTGGAAAACTGTAGGACAGAAACATGGTCAACGTAATGACGCAAATGCCAAGGGTCAGCTGTGCAAACCCACGGTCCAGCAGCAAACCCAAACTCAACGCTCATTCTTACCTTACTGTGGTGGATAAAACACTCAGTACTCAGGGGGACGATAGAGGACAAATCATCAATTCAGACTGGTTCACTATGAGGTTGACTGAAAGAAACACAGGAGGTAGAAGACAACTTATAGCGCCCCTTGAGGTAAAGCTCAGAATGCAGCTTCTGCTTGTGTTGGATTCTGAAAATGCAGTGAAATTGTTGAACATAACTGTCCATGAAGCCCAGTCTGCAGAACCCGAAGTGTGTGTATCGCGTCCTTGCGTGACCTGTGTTTCGGACCTTAGAAGTTTTCCAGTGTAGTGAAAAATGTGGCCCATATCTGCACATAAGTACCAGAAGTGGTCAAGATTTGGCCCAAATGTTCCAGGGACATCGAAAGGTCCTCTGGATCAGTTCTGTCTCTAAAACTGAATCCAAATTCAGATTTTTCACTTTCAGATCACATTACGTTTAGATGTTCTGATTTGAACTGAATTAAAAGTTTTTGGAACGAGTGGAACAGTGGTGGTCAATCCTGGTGTTGGAGTACCAGTTTCCCTGCTCTATGAAACCTGGCCATTAACAGGAGAGTGGAATCAGGTGAGCTGGAGCAGGAAGCGTCTGGTGCCTGAGGACCAGGGTTGTCTACTCCTGCTTCTTGTCATTTTTGACGTGTGAACAGTTTGAAGGACTGAATGTAATGTGTTCAGGCAGTAACACCACGGATAATAACTGCAGTTTCAAGCAGATGAAGGTTCCAGGTTCTCCGCAGTGCTGTCTGAATGTACTGCTGTGTGGTGTTGTTGTTCTTGGTAGTGTGATTTTTAGGTTCTGAACAGTTCATAGCTGTAATCTCTGTAGTCACAGATTGTACGACCTTGCCGGTCACCTCTGCTGCTCCTTAGGCAGCACTAAGGCTGCAGAACGTGTTGCTCTGTGTGCTGATTCTGAGCTTCGGTGTGTCTGAGAGAGCAATAAAACGGCCTGCTGATCTACAGCACTGTGGGGTCAGCAGAATTTGAGAGGCCACTAGAACGAAGGAAGCTCTTTGGACAAGTTCTGTGGTTTTCAAGCTGATATTTCACCCTTCCGTCCCTGAGCCGTGCTGGTCATTTCTGACATAAGAGGAGAGAAACATATTCAACCATGATTATGAGAGATCCTAAAGGGCTGTAGCTTCTCTACACCTGACCAAACGTTCACCAGATCATCCGAGAACTCCAGGATTGTGTTGACCATGCTGTTCTAAAAGTCTTCAGCCAGTCCTTTTAATCAGAAATAGAGACCTGTTTGAAGGACACTTAAAACAAGCCAGATTTCCGGGAAAGGTCATTAAGTCCAGAACTCTCTCAACCAGGTCATTTTAGAAATTGCAGAGGTTTAGCTCTGTCAGCTCTTTGAAGGACCTCTCTAGAACTGGATCTTTCTAGAACTCAGACGAGAACTCAGTCTTAACCAGGTCATTTTGGACTTTCTTGAAGGCCATTCTAAACTAGATTATTTTAGAAATTACAGAAGTAGAACTGTTTGAAGAACCCTTTCAGAACTCTCTTGCAGATCTCCTCTCAATCTAGAGGTCTCTTAACCAAGCTAGGCTTGAACTGTCCAGGGAATTCCAGAGTTCTTAAGCCATTTTTAAACTTTCTTGAAGTTAGAATATGAGAGTTCTAGATTTAGACCTGATTTGTGTGGCGGTTTCAAACGCAGCTCTTCTGCGTCAGGCTGGATAAGGCGTGTCCCGTGGTGGTGGAACAGCAGGCAGGTTATTATCTTCTGTTGATCCGTGCAGAGAGAATTCAACCCTGCTTTAATCTGATAAAAGGCTGCAGGTTGATCAGAGCAAATCCCTTCACTCCCTTCTGTAACCACAGCACTGCAGTCAGTCAGACCTTCTCCAAGATCTCACACATCATTTGAGGGATTTGGAGAAAACCCTTCTCTACGTTGCCATTAGTGTGACGCAGAAGCCTTGCGTAACGCTGCACTGCGGCTGCCAAATGGCCCTGTTCAAAACCAGGAGCTGCAGCTTCAGTCTCACTAAAACGCTGGTGACGCTGGATTACAACTGAAACAGATATCCAACTACGTAATCAGATGAAGTTCACTCCAGCACCAGTTTTCTCTACAACGTTAATCTCCTCTTATGTCATTCAGCGAGGCTCATTATAAGCTTCCTGGCACTGAGACGGGGACATAAGGAAGCGGGGACTCAGCAAACGTGTGTAATAAGCTGAGATTTGAGGGAAAGTCACGTTTGATTCGATTTCCTGATGTTTCTCCTGCTTCACTGTATTTTATACACAGTAAATATGAATGTATGCAAACTTCTGAATGAATGAATGAACTGAATGTGCTTCGGTTTAAACACTGGCTCTTGTCAACGTCCAAAAACACACAAAAACACAATAAACTTGATTGAACTGCAACATTTCTGGGCTTTGTGGGACACGTCTATTCTCTGAGTCTTACTGAAGTCATAACACCCATCAGTGTCTCTCGGCGTCGGGTTTATCGCAACATGCCAGACGTCTCTGCATGGAGTTATGGCGGTTCCTAATGAATCCTGTGATGATCCATCATACAGCTTGAATGTTCTCACTCAGTTCTGCAGATGGTGTGGTAGGGGTGGAGTGTTGATGGGCGTCAATGGCATCTCATTTTCAATCAGGGACAGGTCTGGAGATGAGACCGACCACTGCAGAGTATCTGTGTCTTCAAGGCGAGATGTTGAGACGGCAGCAGTGTGTGGACGAGCATCATCCTGTTGGAATAGAACACCGAAGTGTGTTCAGAAAAGGTAGAACCACAGGTTGCAGAACCTCATTAACGTAACGTTGGTCTGTTAAGTGTCTGTAATGAAGAGACAAAGGTCTCATCTGGCATCGTGTAAACTGCACCACAACATCACACAGACCTTCTTTTGATCATTAACACAGGCAAAGCACTTGGTGCCTCCACAGATCTGGGGCGAAGAAGGATGTCACCAGAGACAAAAGTGGGACTCATCACCTGCTGCCATTCTTAGTGACGTCATTACAGTCTGGTACGACACCACTGCAGATGTTTGATTCCTTCTGGGTGGCACTCTTTATTTGATGTCCTACCAAGAAATGTTCTATGAATGTTGGTCAGGTGATTAGGATTATTCCAGAAGCGCCTGTTCGTGTCTCGTCAGGTAGATCATGTTAGTTTTGAGCTCATTATCCTGCTGTAGAAGATACCTTCTTGTCATCTTTAGCCTTTACTCTGATGGTCCAACAGTTACAGCCAGGATTTGCTGATTTTTTTGGAATCTGTTCTTTAAAATTGTTAAAGCCACTGGCTGCAACACAACCCCAAAGTGTAATATGCTATATGTCCATATGTTTTTGGACACTCCTTCTAAAGAACACATTCAACTACTTGAAGCTGCACCTATTGCTGACACAGATCTGCAAATGCTGTAGAGAAGTACTGCCAATAGAATAGGACTCTCTGGAGCAGATTGACAAACATGAACCTTTTGGAACTCTGAGCTGTGGATGTTCTATGGAATGATGGAGCTCCATCCAGCACTTTTGAGATGAGGTGGGTTGGTCTTCTCTGGACAGCAGAGACAATTACTCCAAGATGAACAGGATCAACTTTATAATCCCCTTGATTTCAGAAGGAAACATGGAAGTGTAAATCTCCTTTTGACCACGTCTTCCCAGACGTCCTTTCAGTTGTTGCTTCAACATTAACATTCGGTGAACTAAAATGAAACAGTTCACCGTGAGTTCATATTTTTGCTTTTTTATTCCCACAAAAGAAACTGTACATATTTTACTGTAGCTTATACAACGTTAAGTGACATTTCTCAAATCTACAACTGAACTTGAGCTGCAAACAGGGCAGAAACGTGTAAAACACAACAAGACAAACATACAGAGCGAAACACACAAGCAGCGTGTCGGACAGTCGGCGGGAGCTCTGGGAGAAGCTGGTTTCCAATATCTGCTGTAAAATCGTTTACAGAACGTCATTAAAGTCACTGCTCGTGTATGCAGATAGATGTGTCAGAGCAGCTCCAGCAGCTCAGGAGCAACACTAACCTCCCACAGATACACATGGAGACGCTGTACTAACCCCGAACACACGGACGTGTGCAGTACTGCTGGAACCGTAGCCGAGTTGTAAAATCTCGGATCAGTTCTACCCTCCTGTCCTGGATGAACAGCGGTAACAGTCCTGGGTCGAATGGAATCTTTATAGTTATACGGGCGTGTCATCATTACGGACATCGTCCATTGAGTTCCGCCAGCGGGACGGCTCCGGCGGGCTCCACGGTGCCCCCACAATGACCCGAGGATTGAAGGACTGAATCCCAGTTTGCCATCAGCAGCTGGAGTCTGAGAGAGCAAAATGGGTAGATGGCGCTCTCTCCCCAGTTCACACCCAGTGCGATCAGTGTGACGGGACACGGCACTCCTGAGTACTGCGTGAGTGGGCGTGGCCTAGAAGTGTGGGTGGAGATACACTGAGTTCTCTTCAGAGTAGAAGTGATTTCAAACAGCTTTTAGCAGATTGATTTCCACATATGGACTGGAAGAGGAGTGACTGGGTCAGATCAAGAGGTCATTGGTTCAATCCCCAGTGATGCCACAGCCATACGTAAGCAGGAGTTCCCAAAAACGTCCAGAGCTGCCTAGCAGTGATGCAATGATGGCAGTGTGGACAGAAGAGACATGTGCTTGTCTTCACCCTCCAAGCGTCAGGAACACGTATGTGACGGGGGGAGAGTTCTAATGGGGTTGGGTAACTGGTTCATCCAAAGTGGGACGGAGAAAAATTCTTATCTCAACTGAGCCGGTCTGTCAATTTAGTGTTCGCTTGGTTTTAATTTATTCACGATATTTAAACGTTTTATATTCCAAATCCAATCCTCCCAGACAAGAAAGGACAGTTGTTTCTCTGGACCTTTTTGGGAATTCCTGCTTCGTGTATGCCTGTGGCATCACTGGGGATTGAACCAATGACCTCTTGATCCACTCCTCTTCCAGTCCATATGCTTGGAAACAAATCTGCTAAAAGCTGTTTGAAATCACTTCTACTCTGAAGAGAACTCAGAGTATCTCCACCCACACAGGCCACGCCCACTCATGCAGTACTCAGGAGCACACAGTTTTCACTGAATGCTTCTTGAACGAGGTACAGCCAATCAGAATGGAGCTCTCTCATCCCATCAGTCTCCATACCATGTGATCAATTGCAAGGGAGGTGTAGAAATGAACTTTATGGAGTAAAATCCAGACAAACGTTATTTAAAGTTAAATAAAGAAGGAGAACAATGTAGAATATGGTTCTATTGCAATGGAACTAATTAAGAGCATTAAAAGACTTTACAGAGCTCTATTTGATTTGTAGCAGCCAGTAGAGTTATTACAACACTGTCCGGTCAGAGACAGAGGAAATACAATACCCATCTCTCTCTCTCTCACACACACACACACACACACACACACACACACACACCTATGAGAGTGAGTGGACCTCACCTGATTGAAAGTCAATAAGCATCACATTTAAACTATGGATTTCCCCCTGGGCGGCATCAGCCAACATCTCCAGACTAAATGTCCACTAACTGATCGACCAGTGTCTCTGTCTGGACGATGCTCCCATTTTCCTTTCGTGCCAAGATGACCATCTCCATTCCTATTTCAGTCCAGGCGTCCAGGAGCTGGTATTAATGTACAGTATTTACATGTGATCAGGTTTGCAACAACGAGTGACGGTGCCGGATTCGGAAAGACGTCAAAGGCCACGCCCCTTTTCTGTCTTACTGTATGAGCAGCACTCAAACCGCTCAGGTGTTTCAACCATTTATGGACCAAAAAAGTTCAACCAGGGTCTAAAAGTGCTTTTAACCAGGAGGGCAGGAACCAGAGGTTCTGCGGGGACAGCAGCACCCCCTGGTGTCAGGATCATTTAATTGCAGCTCCTAAAAATAATTGAACTAAGCAGTATTTCAGATTTCTACAAGTGCTCTTATTGGTGGATATGTAACTACGCTGATCTCCTATTGGCAGGGTTTGTTCTATTGGCAGAGCTCTATTGGCCCATTTCACAGTTAATACCTCCAGTTCAAAAGTCTCTGAACTGCAGGCTGAGCTCTTATTAGAACCTGCAGCAGAGACGATATGGACGTCAGTTATGCATCTGAGTAAATAATAACAGCAGATGCATGGCAGGTAGGGGGCGAACTCGAGAAACGCTCGTAGATTAAAGCGGTGCTGCCACTTTTATGGAGGAATCCGTAAAACATCAGCAACATATATCAACAACTGAAGAACCACTGGATGGGAAGATCTCCTCAGACCCACAGTCAGTCTCAGTTCTGAAGGCCAGCAGAACTTGTGGGTGATGTGACTGGAGCTTCTAGAAGGATCATTCTCCCAATTTCTGAACGTAGTTGACAGGAAAGGAACCACACCTGGATGGCTTGCCCTCGACGTGCCCAAACTGAAATAAAAAAGAGGAAAATCAGGAATTAAACCGGAATCATTAATGGTGATTTATGGAGTCCAAGCACTTTTAGGTGAAATCAGGAAAAACCTTCAAATTCTTGTGAACATTTTGACACTAACATTGTGAGGATGAACATCCATAGACTAGGATGCTTCACACAGACCTGTGGGGGGGCCTGGTGGACATAATGCAAGGAAATAGCTGGAAAAATGCTTGAAGGACATCATATTTCAAGAGACATTGGTCAAAAGGTAAAGCACTGCTCTATAGTGCCACCACCAGGACAACTGGGATGTAACTGCCTAATATAATAATAATGATAATAATAAT
>JAVGWO010000065.1:0-29516 GCA_034509495.1 Acestrorhynchus altus | reverse complement strand
TTTAAACAGCTTAGAGAAAAAGCTGACTGTCTGCTCACGAATATCAGCGGGTTCCGAGAGGAGATCCCCTGAATCTGTTCGCACAGCATGCATTGACCGTTCCTGTCCATTTTTCTGCTCTAGACCAAAGAAGAACTTAGACGGGGCGTTCATTTCAGTCACACTTTTAAAGCGTGAGCGGACCAGCGCCCCCTGTACTGTAACCCCCAGCAGGTCAGATAAAGTATCCTTTTTCTTTTTGAGAGCTCTAATATGCGCTCGATTTCCTGTGGATGCACCCAAAAACTGGAGCTCTGCCACCTCACTCTCCAGAGCTGCAAGAGATCTAGTGAGGTCCCGAGTGACATTGAGAGTGTACTGCTGGCAGAATACCTGTATCTGAATTTTGGCAATGTCCCACCACTGTTGTAGAGAGCTAAAATCAGGTCGTTGCATCCTAAAAACTTTCCAAAAATATATAAAAGAGTCTCTAAAATTTGCATCGTCTAAAAGCGTAGTGTTAAAATACCAATACGCACTCCTGGGTTTCACACGGGTGTTCCTGACAGTGCACTGAACCATAAAATGATCAGTAAAACCAACAGGGTTAATACAGCATTGCGTAAAAACATTCAACTGGTGTTTAAAACCATAAAACCGGTCCAGTCTAGCCAGCGAGAGCATGTTGTCCTTAATGTGGGTCCATGTGTACTGCCTCTGTTCTTTGTGGAGGAATCTCCAGATATCACACAGTTCAGTAGTCTCTATGACCTCACACCACCACCTGCGAGAGGCAGCGTGTGGTTCTGCATGATTCCTGTCCATGTCATCTGCAGTACAATTAAAATCACCACCCACAATTAAAAACTCATTGGAGTCACATTGCTGAAGCACCTGACTTAAAACATCTAAAAAACCCATCCTCTCCACCCCCACAGTCGGTGCATAAACACAAATGAGGTTAAAAACATCATTCTCAAAACATGCCCTCACTTTTAAAAGCCTCCCGCTCACCACTTCCTCCACGTCATAGGAGTGGGGGGTAAAAGCCTGTGAGAATAAAACAGCAACTCCAGCACTAAGAGAGGTTTTGGAGCTCATCACTGCTACACCGCGCCACTCCTTCATCCAGTCTGCTGTATTACCAGCGTCGCTGTGGGTTTCCTGGAGAAAAGTCACATCAAGTCGTTTCTGCATAATCAGTTCAAAAAGCTTGGCCCTTTTCTCGCGGTCTCTCGCTCCGTTCACATTTAAAGTGGCAATCTTAAAACCAGTCATAAGAAAATAGTTAAAAGAAAACCAACAAGTAAACGAAACTAAGACAATAAATAGAAACTTAAACCACAGCATTAAAATCATCAGCATGTCACTCTTTCTTCAGGTCGGTCAGTATCTTCTTCAGCCGGTACAGTTCTCTATCAGTAAAAAACTTCTCCCTCCTAAAGTGCTGGACATCATGTATAAACTGCTGTTTATCAGCAAAAGAATCAGTCAGTATGACTTTCCTCTGGCCTTTAGTGCGCAGCAGAAAGGACCGGATTTCATCACCAAAGTAAACAGGGGGGAGAGAGTCCTCCTGAGAACCTACTGACCAACCTGAATCAGACAGTGCATCATCATTCTCAGATACCTCACATGGTTCATCAGTCTTCACCTGCTTGCTGACCTTACCCTCAGCTACCATTTTCCTCTTTAGGGGAGCTTTGAACACGGGGTCAGCGAGCATGTCAGCCCCCTGCTCCAGCTCCACAGCACACCTCCCCACCCCGGGGTCACCGCACTGTACCACAGTCTCCCGTCCTTCACCCCCGGGGGGGGGCCTGTGCCAGGTCAGACAGTGCCACCGTGCCATCTTCCTCAACCGGTGCTGAACTGTCCATCTTCTCCTCAGCACCGTGACGGCTCCGGTCCATCTCCTCCTCAGCACCTTGACGGCTCCGGTCCATCTCCTCCTCAGCACCGGGACTGTCTCGGTCAGACCAAACATCAGCTGGTTGAGCCTCAGCAGCCTCATCAGGCTCAACCTCCAACTCCACTTTGCCCCCCGGGGCTAAATCCTCTCCCGGAGCCGGTGTTCCGGTCGCCACCCCCCCCAACGGACCTGCCACAGCCGCAGTGGGGCCGACTGCAGCGGCCGCGGGCGCGGCGGCTCCCGGTTCCCCTGCTCCGCTGCTCTCAGTGGTCTCGGGCCTTTTCTCAGGGCAGGCGCGGACGAGATGACCTGTCTGTCCGCAGCCGAAACACCTCATCTCCGAGTCCGAGGAGACGAACACGGCATAGTCGAACCCGTCTATTTTCATCTTCATCACCAGGTTCAGGTCATCTGCTCCGTCCTTCAGGATCATATACACGATCCTGCGGAACGATATCAGGTGCTTCATCCTCCCAGACCTGCACCCGACATGGATCTTACGAATTCCCGAGACCACTTTCCCGAACCTCCCGAGCTCTTTGGCCAGCACATCGTCTTTCATGAAGGGGGGCACGTTGGACAGGATGATGCGTTTGAGGGGGTGCTGAGGGGGTACACTGGGGTAAACTGGCCCTGCACCACAATCCCAGACACGATTAATTCAGCTGCCTTCTCCACAGTTTTAAGGAACATAACAACACTGTTGTTCATCCTAGAGGCAGCCACAACGTTCTCATCCCTGACCACATCCCCCGCCGCCAGGAAGCACACCTCCACGCTGGCCTGGGCACCAACTTTGACCCCGTGGCGGCGGGACAGAGATTCATACAGTCTGTTATATGGATCTGCCATGGCTGGGGGTCAGAGATCCCGCAGCACCACTGAGCCACACTCACACTCGACTCACGAGTTAATTCAGTCTGTAGGTGTTCAAACAGAAACAAATAACAACAAAGAAAACACAAAAAGAAAGTTTCGGCAAGACGCCAAAAACCGCTCTCACGCTCACGCGTCCGCTCACTCACTTCCGCGCATGCGCACAGAGAGAGAGAGAGAGAGAGACAGACAGAGAGAACAGAGAGAGAGAGAGGAGAGACAGAGAGAGAGAGAAAGAGAGAGAGAGAGAACAGAGAGAGAGAGAGAGGAGAGAGAGAAAGAGAGAGACAGAGAGATTTTTTTATTTTTTATTTTTAACAAACCTTTATTGAGTCTTATTCAGGCAAGTCTCTCAATGTTGAATATAAAAATGAATAAATAATAATAGTATTAAAAACACCAAGAACCATACATATAAAAACTACCCCTCGCTGCTCAGAGGAGTTCAGGTGCAAATAAAAGTGTGTCCTCCATAACAGAACACACTGCCTCCTCCTGACACCACAACAGTTTAAAACGCTCCAGGTCGGCCATGTTCTTATAGAAATTAAAATCCAAGGTAATACGAGACCTGACCTGCCTGGAGAATATTAGTGTGGCATCACAGTCCGAGTCAGAATCAATTTTATTTTTCCTGCTGACGTAGAGTGCCAGCTTTGCCTGACCAATTATGTAATTGATCAGCTGGCACTTGAAACGTCGACTCTGGACATATTTAAAACCAAGGATAAAAACCTGGGGAGTAAAATGAGCAGCGAGGTTTGTAAAAACATTCCGTAAAACCAACAACAAGGGGCGTAATCTAAAACAATGCATAAAAGCATGAAAGACCATCTCTCTCAGCCCACAGAACGGACAAGCGTGTGAAACCTCAGGGTTTAAAACAGTCACAAACGAATTGACAGACACAATACCGTGGAGTATCCGCCACTGCAGATCTGCCACTTTTTTGGTCAACGGCGGTTTGTATAGAGCCCTCCATTCCGGCCGTACCCCATCACCCAGGCCTAGCTCTCCCTGCCACGGAGTATCAGTTCTCCCAACCAGTTTCTTTTTATTCAAGATTAAGACGCAGTGTCTGTAAAACATCTGCCCACTGGCTGAGCCCACCCTGCCTCCACACTCCAACAGCAGCCCCCCGCAATCTGCCATGTCCGAGGTCAGAGTGCACTTGGGGAACGGGTCACTCTCAGTAGGTTCCACCACTCCTGCATTGAAGTCCCGAAGAAGGCAACTCTCTTCATCAGTGAGTGCCAACCTCCATCCCTGCAGGAGTCGTAGCACCACCCACCTCGACCTAACACCCAAATGCTCCGCCAGCCGCTCCGCATCACTGAGGTTCGGCCCTACAACGTCCACAAGCTGTCGGAACGTTGTGATGCCAGTTGAAGCCCGGACCCCGGACAGGAGTTGGGAGGTTTGGGTCAGTATGTCCAGCCGGGCCCCACACACTATGGGTTCCTCTAAAATCCAGTGCAATGAGGAACAGCCATCCCTGGATAAATCAAACAGTCCCCAGACTTTAAAAATGCCCTTATAAAACAATGGGAGGCCAGTAAGGTTCAGTGTACGTGTGTTAGTTAAAAACAAGGCTCTATCCAGGCCTAAGCCCCCCACAGTCTGTAAAATCTTTTGCACCACTGGTCTCCACACCACATCGTTAGGGCCCTTGAGAAGGCACTGGACAAACTGAAGTCGAAAGGCGGCAGCCCTGCTGGGCAGATGGATTAGGCCCTGACCCCCATAGTCCCTCGGCAAAAACAGCACTGCCTGTGGGAGCCAGTGTAGCCGATCCCAGAAAAAGTCGACCAGGGCCGCCTGAATGCCAACCAGCATATTAGGGGGCGGGTCGACACAGGCCAGTTTGTGCCAAAGGGAGGATGCAGCTAAGTTGTTTAAAACGAGTACCCGCCTCCTATAGGACATTTTAGGAAGTAACCACTTCCATTTTGCCAGCCGTCCTCTCACTTTCTCTAGTGATCCCTCCCAGTTCTTAAGCATAAAATCATCATCTCCAATATAAATCCCCAAGTATTTAAAACCACCCATTTTCCAGTTTAGCCCTTCTGGAAGCGTGGGTTGTGTTCCCGTCCATTCCCCCACCAAAATGGCTTCACTCTTACGCCAATTTACTATAGCAGACGACAAGGCCCTAAAATCATCTAAAACTGCAAGTAAATTGCACATATCATCCTGAGTGTTAATAAAAACCACCAAATCATCAGCATATGCTGAGAGGTAAAATGCATTGTCAGAGTTGGGGATTCTAAAACCAGTGAGTAATTCACGCAGTTTGCACAACAGGGGCTCAATCGCGATCGAATATAAAAATCCTGACAAGGAGCAGCCTTGTTTGATGCCCCTGGTAACCTTAAAAGGGGCACACAAACCGCCGTTCACCTTCAGTACACTCTCAATGTCACAGTACAAAACTTTGATCATGGCTATATAGACAGAGTTGAACCCCATGCTACTCAAAACCTTCCACAAGTAGTCATGTTCAACTCTGTCAAAAGCCTTTTCCTGGTCCAGGAATAGCAAACCAGTCTTCAGGCCCAAAAGTTTAGAGAGGTCCAAAATTCCCCGAATCAAATGCACATTGTCAAAGATCGACCTGCCAGGCACACAGTACGTCTGGTCCCTGTGTATGACTTGCCCCATCACCTCCTTCAGTCTTGCAGCTAATGTTTTTGAGAGCAACTTGTAATCAGTGCAGAGCAGGGACACAGGACGCCAGTTTTTCAGCACCGTAAGGTCTCCCGTCTTGGGCAAGAGAGTGAGGACGGCCCTCCTGCAGCTCAGGGGGAGCGTCCCCTCCGCTAAGCTGCATTTCAGGACATCTAGCACATCTTGTCCCAAGACGGACCAGAAGGACTTGTAAAACTCCACTGGTAGACCGTCAATGCCAGGAGCCCTACCGTTCTCCATGCCCTGAAGGGCAGAGTACAGCTCCTCCAAAGTCAGCTGCCCATCCAGCTGCCCAGCAGACTGCTGAGACACCTGAGGCAGCTGACGGAGAAACCTTCTCTGCACCTCCTCTGACTCCGACTGTTCGCTCTGAAACAACTTCGAGAAGAAGCCAACTGTTTGCTCACGAACATCAGAGGGCTCAGTGACGAGGGCTACTGATTCTGTTCGCACAGCATGCATGAACCTTTTCTGTCCATTCTTCTGCTCAAGACTGAAGAAGAACTTAGTGGGGGCATCCATTTCAGTCACACATCTAAAGCGCGAGCGAACCAGCGCCCCTTGCACTGTAACACCCAGCAGGTCGTCCAGAGTGGCCTTTTTACGTCTGAGAGCTTCAATATGCTCTCGATTTACAGTGGCATCACCTAAGCTTTGGATCTCCACTATTTCACTCTCTAAAGCTGCAAGAGATCTAGTTATGTCTTTGGTGACATTGAGAGTGTACTGCTGGCAAAAAACCTTGATCTGTGTCTTAGCCACATCCCACCACTGTTGTAGGCTGGTAAAATCAGGTTTTTGTAGTCTTAAAATGTTCCAATAATAAATAAAGGAATCTCTAAAATTGGCATCATCTAAAAGGGCAGAATTAAAATGCCAATAGGCACCCCTGGGTTTCACACACTCTTTGTTGATCTTACCCATAACCATAAAATGATCAGTAAAACCAACAGGGACAATATTACACAGAGTAAAAACGTTCAACTGGTGTTTAAAAGTATAAAAGTGGTCCAGTCTTGCCAGGGAGAGCATATTGTCACGAGCATGGGTCCAGGTATATTGTCTGCGTGCCATGAAAGGACCTCCATACATCACAGAGTTCACAATTTTCAATCAGTTCACGGAGGCGCCTGCGTGACGCAAAGTGCGGCTCCACATGGTTCCTATCCATGTCCCCAGTAGTGCAATTGAAATCGCCCCCTATTATTAAAAAATCATTAGGCGAACATCTAGCAAGGGTTTCACACAGAATCACACGTCACTGTGAGTTTCTTGTAAAAACATGACATCAACTCCTTTTTTTGCAATAAAATCAAACAATTTAGCCCTCTTAAAATGGTCTCGTGCCCCATTTACATTCAAAGTGGCTATTGCAAAACCTGGCATAGTAAAATATTTATGAGAGAGACAGTCTTCAGATAAAACCTCCATAAAAAACAGGTTAAACCACCTCAGCACCATTTCCCTCCCTCTTCAGCTTGGTCAGTATCTTCTTAAGTCGAAACAGTTCTAATTTAGTAAAAACTCCTTGTCTCCTATAGTGTTGGACATCACGAATGAATTGCTCTTTGTCTGCAAAAAAAGGTGGAGAACTGGACATTCCTCATGCCTTTTGTGTGCTGTAAAAAACCTTTTATGTCACTGCTTGAGTGCACAGGTGGGGTGATGTCTTCCTGAGATTCTACTGACCAAGCTGAATCGGAGAGACCCCCCTCACTGTCAGACACATCAGTGTCAGACCCCGGTACCGGTATTTTCCCGTCTGCTGTTTAAGGACTGGCTTTTCTTTTTTCGTTTAACTGGTGTCTTGAAAATGGGGTCCGTATCCATGACCGCCTCCTGCTCTGATGGCCCCACCTGCAGAGACGTGGGTGGAAGACACAGTACCTCAGATTTTTGACCAAGGTCCCCAGGGCGCTCCTGAACCTCGTCAGCCTGCTCCTCCACTGCAGGCCCCGGAGCAGGTGCAGTAGGCTCCACTGCAGCACCTGGGTTTTCCTCGTCCGAGCCCGCCGCATCCCTTCCACCAGTACCGGCTTCCGGCTCCAGCGGCGCGTCCCGTCCCAGCGCCTCCACCTCTGTCGGGCCCGTTGCATCCGTGGGGTCAGTCACTAGTCCGGGTCGCTGCTCCTCCGCTCCGTCGGTCGCGCCGGCTCCGCGCTGCTTCTCGGGACAGGCTCGGACGAGGTGACCGGTCTGACCGCAGCCGAAGCACTTATGTACTGTGTCGGACGAGGCGAAGACCGTGTAGTCGAAACCATCCACTTTGAACTTGAGTACCAGGTTCAGGTCCTCCGCTCCGTCCTTTAGCACCATGTACACCAAGCTCCTGAACGAGGTCATGTGTGTGATCAGGGGGGTCTGGAAGCCGAGGGGGATCCTCTTTATTGGGGACACCAGTTTGCCGAAACGGGACAGCTCTGTGGCCAGCACGTTAGACAGTATTATCTTTTTTGCGGGGGTACTGAGGGGGTGTACAGGGGTGAACTGGCCTTGAATCACCACTCCGGTCTGGATCAGTTGGTTGGCCCGGTCCACTGTGCTTACAAATAGGACCAGGGCCTTGTTCATCCTGGACGCGGCGACCAGGTTCTTGTGGCCGACCACCTCCCCCGCCGCCAGGCAGCACTCCTCCAGACCGCAGCGGGACTCGACTTTCACCCCGTGTCTGCGGGTCAGACCCGCATAAAGCTCCTCCTGAGAGGACATGCTCCTCTCCGCTCTGCCGGGGTCCGAGACCCACCGCGCAGAGTCGCGCTCACACTCTGACAGCAGAGCATTAAACACACCGAAGATGTTCAATCGGGATTTAGTGAAACAAAAGAAATAAAGAGATAAACTTTTGGCGAGATGCCAAAAAGCTGCTCTCACGCTCACGCGCTTCTCCGCTCACAGCTCGCTCACCTCCGCGCATGCGCACAGGGAGAGGGAGAGAACAAAGAGAAAGAGACAGAGAGAGAGACAGACAGAACAGAGAAAGAGAGAGAGAGAACAGAGAGAGAGAGGGAGAGAGAGACAGACAGAACAGAGAAAGAGAACAGAGAGAGAGAGAGAACAGAGAGAGACACACACAGAGACAGAGACAGAGAGAACAGAGCGAGAGAGAGACAGAGAACAGAGCGAGAGAGAGACAGAGAGAGAGAGAGAGAGAGAACAGAGAGAGAGAGAGCGAGAGAGAGAGAGAGAACAGAGAGAGAGACAGAGAGAGACACACACAGAGACACAGAGAGAACAGAGAGAGAGAGACAGAGAGAGACTTTGACTTTTAAGAGCCTTTATTTCAGACAGAGGAAACATACCACTGTCTTCACGTCAGAACAGGAGGTGTGTACATTCACCTTTTACTCTGAATAAATAAATAAATAAAGCATCCCCTAATTTCAGGAAACAATTAAATGACTTTAAAAAGGGATTAATAAAACTCAGGAGTAAAACACACATCCTCATCAATTATAAAACAAATGGCATCTTCACAGCACCACATGTTTACAAACGTGTCCAGGTCCTTCATACTTCTGTAAAAATTAAAATCAAGTAAAACCCGTGACTTCACCAATCTGCAGAACGTTAGCACTGCGTCACAGTCCGCGTCCTGTGCCAGCTTGTTCTTTCGGCTAAAATAGATCGCCATCTTAGCCTGTCCCAGAATAAAATTCACCAGCTGGCACCTGGACCTCTCCTTCCAGACATATTTAAAACCCAGAATAAAAGTCTGCAGATTAAAAGTCAGATTAAGAGACTTGTGTAAAACGGAGAACAAAGGATGCAGCCTAAAACAGTGCATAAAAGCATGGAACACTGTCTCTCTATGTGGACAAAAAGGACACGTGTGTGAAACCTCAGGATTTAAAACAGAAATAAAAGAGTTCACAGAGACAATGCCATGAAGTATCCGCCACTGAAGATCTGCAGTTTTCTTGGTCAATGGTGGTTTGTATAATATTCTCCATTCAGGCCTTGTATTCGCGGCCAGTGCAAACTCCTGGCGCCATGGAGTGTCCACCCTCCCCTCCAGCCTTTTCCTGTTCAGGAGTTTTACACAAGCTCTGTATAAGGTTTTACCACACACTGTCCCCAAGTCCATGTTAGCCTGCCCCTCACACTCCAATAGTACACCTCCACTACCTTCTAGGTCAGGGGAGATGGAGCACCTGGGGAACGGATCACCCGGTTCAGGCCCAACAACCCCTGCGGCATGGTCTGTCAGGAGAGTCAGCTCCTCAGCTGAGAGAGCTGCTCTTCAGCTGCGCAGGAGCCGGAGCACCACCCGAAGTGACCGCATCCCCAGTAACTCCACCAGGCCTTCAGCATGGGTAAAATCTGGCCCAGCCAACCCAACAAGCTGACCTAGTCTCACTACACCGGAGGACACCAAAGCGCTGGACAGGGCCTGGGAGTAATGATTTGACAAGTCCAGACGCGCACTATATACCAATGGCTCCTCCAGTAGCCAGTACAGGGACAGGCTGTGTTGTTTGCACACCTTAAAAAGACTCCAAATCTTGAACAGGCCTCTATAAAACACTGGCAAACCAGTAAAATCCAGTTTCTTAAAATCCATTAAAAACAGTGTTTTATCAAACCCTAAAAGACCAACATTTTGAAGTATACAACTCACGACCTTGACCCACACGGTGTCATTGGGGCCAGTGAGGAACCTTTGAATAAACTGGAGCCTAAAAAGCAGCGGTTCACTGGCCAAGTGCACAATTCCTGTCCACCTCCTCTTTGGGTAAATAAAAACCCCTTGCGGAACCCAGTGTAACCTGTCTGAAAAAATCACCAAAGACTGACTGGATACTTGCAAGTGGAGTCCTTGGGGGTCTACACAGGCCAACATGCCACAGGAAGAGCGACTGGGTTATTGATCACCAGAGCACGACCCTATGGGACATCTTTGGAACTAACCGACCACTTATTCAACCGTCCTTTCACTTTTCTAAAATGCCTTCCCAATTCTTCATCATAAAAACATCATCTCCAAAGGTACACCAGGCGCCAGACCCCCTTCTTCCACGTAGGCCTTCTGGTGTTTGGTCCTGCCTCCTCCATTCCCCAACTACTATCCTTACTCACACTTGTGCCAGTTGATCTTGCTGATGATAAAACATTAAAATCATTTAAAGTCAGTTTAAAAACATCAACATCCTCCTGTGATTGCCTCACAACAATATCGTCTGCATAAGCAGACACACAGAAAAGACATCACAGCAGAACTTAAAACCAGTCTTGACTCTCTAAACTGACACAGCAGAGGCTCTATAACTTGTGGAGTACAGAAAAACCAGACCAAGGCATCCCTGTCTGATACCCCTAAATCACCGTAAAAGGGGCACACAGAAACCACTGTTAACCTTCAAGAAATGCAGCTCTCAGTGTCTTATACAACCTTTGATCATGGCTATAAATCAGGAAGTTGGACCAAGGTTTTCCAGCACTTTCCATAAATAGTCGTGTTCAACTCTGTCAAAGCCTTTTCTGGTCCAAAAATAACCAAGCCAGTCTTTAAGCCCAATAGTCTGGAGAGGTCCAGAATTTCCTGAATTAGATATATATTATCACTTATCATTCTACCAGGAACACAGTACGTCTGGTCAATGTGAATGACCTGCCCATCACCTCCCAGTCAGGCAGTTGTGCTGGGAAGCGCTTGCAGTCTGTACAAAGGAACACGGGACGCGGTTCGCCGGCGAGTGGTCTCAGTCTTGAGCAGCAATGTGAGGACGGCCCTTCTGCTGCTGCGAGCTTCCCCTCACCAAGCTGCTCTTCGGCCTCAGCTGTCTGTCTAAGACGGCGCTTGTAGGTCTACCCGGCGAAGCCATCCATGCCCACGGGCCCTGCCGTCTCACGCGCGCAGGCGCATGCAGCTCCTCTAGGGACAGCGCCCTGTCGGATTGTCCGCAGACTGCTGCGACAACGGGCAAGTGGTGAAGAACGCTCTTCCTCCTAGTGCCTCTGCGTGCTCACTTTTAAACAGCTTGAAAAAGCTGACTGTCTGCTCACGAATATGCGGGTTCCGAGAGAGGTCCCTGAATCTGTTGCACAGCCTTGCATTGACCGTTTCTGTCATTTCCTCTGAGCCAGAAGAGGCCGACAGGCGTCCATTTCAGTCACACTTTAAGCGTGGCGGACAAGCTTCATACTGTAACCCCCAGCAGGTCAGATAAAGTATCCTTTTCTTTGAGCTCTAATATGCTCTCGAACATAATGGATGCACAAAAGCTGGAGCTCTGCCACCTCACTCTTATGCAGCGTTAATGATTGATTATGTTACATTTATTATATTGTATTCTTTTCATTGTGTGATACATGAAGTTGTTTCTTCACCTTGGGAGATGCTGACACCAGACCAGCAGAACAGGATATCAGTGTGCTGCAAGTTACATCCAGTAGCAGACACGCTGACCTCCCTGCTGCCTTGCTGGCCTCTTGTTGGCAGATTCTGAGGCATGTGGCATGAATGGACTATGCTAGCGTGTGTAAGTGGCTCCACGCCTTCTGCGTTGTGTCTACGTTGTGTCTATTCATCTCTCATGTGTATAAGAACCATCTCCTCTCGGCTCACCTCTCCAGAGTCTGCACTGTCAGCGTGGGTCTCTTCTGCAGGAATATTATAAACTTATTATGACAAAGCCGGTGTCTGGCTCAATTAATAGATAAAATTCCACCTGAAGCTTGGCGTCCATGAACAGGATGACGCTTGAACTCGGTGAGCGGGGAAGAATCGCTGAAGGCATTCATCACCGACAAAACGGTGAGCCGCAAGGGACCTGTAATGGCAATCGATTAATGATTACAAAACCATTTGCCTTTCACCTGTATTTTCTTATTGTGTGATACTATGGTTGTTTCTTCTCTCCTAGAGATGCTGACGCAGACCAGCGAACAGGATATCAGTGCTCAACTGCCGGTTATCAGTAACGAATCGTGACCTTCCTGCTGCACCTTGCTGGCCTCTTGTTGATAGTTCACCGGGAACATACTGACCTTCGAATGGACTATGTATGTGCATGGTGGCTCCAGCTGCGTTGTGTCTCGTTGTGTCTATTCATCTCATGTGTATAGAGCCATCTCTCTTGACTCACCTCTTCAGAGTACTGCTGCTATCAGCATGCTCTCTTCTGCAGAATATTAAACCTATTACTTGACAAAGCCGAAGGTGTCTGACTCCGATTAGTAGATAAAATTCCACCACAGACTTGGCGTCACGAACAGGATGGCCGCGGAGCTCCAGTGAATGGGGGAAGAATCTCTGAAGACATTCATCACCGATCAAACGGTGAGCCGCAAAGGACCTCATAAGATAGAAGAAGACAACGGGGAGAGCCAACCGCATCACTGGGTGAAGCGCGCCATTCACAAGAGAATAAAGTGTTGGTGACCCTACACTCTTCTCTTGAGAGGAGGTGCGCAGAATAGATTAAGAGAATCTAATATTAGAAATCTGGCGTAATGCAAAGAGTGCACAGTCAGGTTGGTTCGCTGATTTACGATAAGTAAATCAAGTACACCTGCTCTGTAAATCTAGAGGAAAAGTAGGAGTAGTGGAGAAAGAAGGTCCGGACCTCTCTGTGCCCTCGGCCTCAAAGGAGGACTTGAGATAGTGGAGGGGACTAAATAAGACCCTCAACGCTTGTCAAGAGAATAAGTAAAAAATACCAAATACCAATATAAAGAGGGACCTTGGGCGTGCCTCGCCTTAAGCGCATGGATGAAGAGGGATTATGGGGAAACAGCACTAGAATACCTTCCATTCTGGAGTAGTAGGGTGGGTTTCCCACCTCAGGGATCGCTCAGCGTAAAATTTTTGGGAAATATAAGAAGAAAAATAGAACAGGGTCCTGTGGGACTCTCAAAATATGATACAAAATACTGGGAAAAGAATAAAGATAAAATGCTTTTAGCCCTGAAAGACTGGGAAATTGAAGCAGTGAGAGGCGTGAGTAGGTATGCCAGACAACCCCTAAGCACTATTGAAGATCATGCCAAGCACCAAGAGAAACTACTGAAAGAACTGGTGGCAAAGAAAAAAAAAAAAAACCATGGAAAAAGGAGCAAGATGGACAGAGGCTCAGACATGAAACAACGTGATCGTTGCTGTAGTGCGGAAAATTGGACATTTGCAAAAAGAACTGCACAAAACCACCAAAAAAGGGATCCAGCGTACCCAGCCAGAAATGGGAACACGACGGACCGAAGAAAGTCAAGAATAGCGGGCAGAGAGAGCACACGGAGGGCTGCACACGAGAGTCCGCAAAGGAAATGAATCTCCTTATCTAATGTACCAAGCTCAATTGTCAAAAAAATGCTTTAGATTTGCCAGTTGTTACTATGATGGTTAGAGGAAAAGCTTTGAAGTTTCTAGTTGACAGTGGGGCAGCCCACTCAGTGTTAAGAGGTGCTGAAGTAACTGTACCAGTACAAGCAAAACAGTAACCCACATTGTTAGGAGCAGGAGGTAAATTAACTAAAGAACCAGTATCAGCTGAGGTAGAATGCATTCTAGGGGAATATAACTTTCAGCATAGCTTTCTGGTTTCCATGTGCTGCCCAGTAAACCTACTCGCAAGAGATTTGTGTAAATTGAATTGCACTTTGAGGAGCATAGGAGGCTCAAGCAGAGTTTGAGGAAAGCTCTGACTTCCAAGGGGTTAAGTATGACCCAGCAGGACCGTTGTATGTATACGAGTGGGAGCTGCAGGGAGGGCATGGAAACCTGACTCAGCTATTACTGAAATAGCATAAAAAAATAAGAGCCTGTGGGAGAATTACAGTGGTTGCAGCTGATCAGCTGCATGTCACAGCTCATGTTAATGAAGGGACGAGATGAATGGTTTGAAAATTTGTTCCTAAAAAGCATGCCACATGAAACTATTAGAACTAGCAATATCATTAGTATTGAAAAATACGCATAGGTGCTACAGCCATTTTGGATAAAACAGGACTCACTGTACCAAATTAAATTCAGTACCACACATTTTCTGCAAAGGTACCAATTAAACCATGGAGAAATGTAGGCAGATGGTTGCGCACTATTCAGCGAGCTGATGACTGGGCCCCAGCACCTGAATATGGCAACAATGTGTCCTACAGTCAAAGGGAAGATGTCTTTAGAGTGTAGCACAACTCATTTTCATGTAAGGCACTGTAGTAACACTTCGCAGGGGGCGTCGGTCACCTGCCAGCAGTCTAGAAACCGCACCTTTGCCACCAGAGTTGCCAGGATATTCCTGATACCCTGTGAATCAGGAAAAAATGAGAGGTTAATTAAGGTTGTAACCAGTGCAGGTAACTCAAAAAGCCAATACAGGCCAAAACAGAAGCAATATCCTTTAAGGAGGGGAGGCTATAGGAGTATAAAACCGGTGTTAGAGGCTCTGAAGGATGCAGGAGTCATGGTTCCCTGCCCCTCCTCACCAGTGAGAACTGATTTTTCAGTAAAAGCCTGGAGCGGATGGGTTTGTGCAGGATTTACAGGCTGTTGTGCTGCTGTACATGCTTTCCGAGCACCAACAGTGCCAAATCCACACAATCTTATCCTCTATCCCCCAGAACTCAGAGTGGTATACAGTAGTAGATTTGGCAAATGCTTTCTTTAGCGTACCGATACACCCAGATAGCCAATTTTGGTTTGCGTTTGAATTTGAAAACACACTTTACACATTCACAAGATTGTGTCAGGGTTTCACGAATCCCCAACAATCTACAATGCAGCACCTAAAGCAGAGCAGACAGCCTGGCGCTGCCTGATGGGCGTGCTTCTGTCTTCACGTAAATGATCTGCTCATAGCCGCACCTAAAGGAAGTGTGTTCTGGAAGCAACACAGACTCTCACACATCTAGCAAGGGAGGGCTATAAAGCCTCTCCAGCCAAGTGCGGTACTGCCGGCAGCAAGTGGCATTTCTTGGGCATGTGCTCAGGGCAGCATGCACACAGTATCGACAGACAGAGCAGAAGCCATAACAAAGATTCCAAAACCCCAAACAAGCAAATGCTGTCGTTTTTGGGCACAACATCTTATTGTAGAGGCATTCATACCATCGTCACAGCACAGGGCCTGAAATTTGATACCCACAAAAGGGGTCAATCCTCTGCCTAGTGTGGACACCAGACCTGGAAGAAGCATTTGTCAAACTAAAACAGGGTGCAGTCATTCCCAGTTTTGAGAATTCAGACCCTACGAGAAACCCTACTACCAAATGGTAGATGAAAAACATGGATACATGTCCTCAGTCCTGTGTCAACAACATGGTATACAAAGACCAGTGGCATATTTTTCAGCAAGAGCGCTGGATTCAGTGGCCCAAGGACTGCCAGCATGCCTCAGAGCAGTGGCAGCAGCAGAAAAAGCAATGCTAATATCAGGGATATAGTGGCATACTCAGATTTAACCCTACTGGTGCCACATGCAGTCATGGGATACTAGGATCCAGAGAACAGCACACCTCTCAGCTCAGAGATGGCTGAGATGCCACACTACACTCTTAGACATGCTGGCTGGTACCGTTAAAGCGATGCTACCTAAACCCAGTTTTCTCTTTGCCCTACAGAAGCAGACAGGGAACCACATGATTGTGTGGCTGTATAACCTACCTCGCCTGCACACCACTGATTGATCTACAAGATACCTTGCTAACCCAGATCTTGTTCTCTTTGTAGATGGATCAGCATCCAGAGACCAACATGGGTGAACCGAGCTGGATGTGCAGTGGCAATAACATTTACGATCACGGTAATATCAAAACCCCTTCCTAACACTTACTCAGCCCAAGCTGCAGGCTGATGGCTCTCTCACTGAAGCATGTAAGCATGCCGAAGGACAAGCTTCTGTATTTACACAGATTCCCGCTATGCGTGGGGGTAGCTTTTGATTTTGGACAATATGGAAACTATAGAAAGTATTTAACATCTAGCGGCACACTAATTAAACATCACAATCTAGTGGCAGACCTCTTAGATGTATTCTACTGCCAAAACAACTATTGTTGTGAAATGTACGGCTCTACAAAGAGAACGATGGCGTAACTGCAGGCAATGCCAGAGCAGATGCAGCTGCAAAGGCAACAGCAATGCAACCACACATCCAGGCCGTGTCCACCCCTACTGCTGATAACACTTCTCTTACAGAAATTCAAAGTTCTGCAACTCCAGCAGAAAAACGGAAGTGGCAGAAGGACAACTGTGAACTAACAACCAGAGGTTGGATACACACACCAATTAACAAACCATGCCTTCCATTAGCATATGCAAAAGGCCTGATCAGAATTGTACATAGGCGTAGCCATGTCCAAAGGAGGGATAGTACCCAGACTATACAGAAACAATGGTATGCACCAGGCCTCACAACCTAACCGTTTTGTTCATCATGCCTCATTTGTGCACAACATCATGAGCAAGACACACACACACAGAGTCAGCAGGACATCCACACACTGAACGCTTTCAACATTGGCAGATTGATTTTGTAGAATTGACTCAAGCAGAAGGCAAAAAGCATATGTTGGTTTGTGTGTATGTTCAACAAATGGATTGAGCTTTTCCTACAGGTACCCAAGATGCAGCAGCAGTAACAAAGGTATTTCTTAAATTATTCCGAGATAAGGACCCCATGGGATCTCCAGCGATAATGGCACACCATTTGTGCAACAAAGACACGATTGCCCTGACCAAACACTTAGGTATTGACATGAGAAAACATTGTAGTTATCACCCCGCGAGCGCAGGGGTCGTAGAGCGAACTAATGGCACCTTGAAAAACGGATTAGCAAGCTACACCAAGACACTGGCATGGTGGGTGCAGTACCTTCCACTGGTATTGTGGCAAGTAGAACAGACCACACCAAAAACAGGCAGCAGCGTTGAGATTGTGTTTGGCAGGCCCCAAATGCAGGGATTGGCCCTCCATTGGAGGACCAAACTCAGTGTCTGACCACTTGTGTCTTACTGCTCTAAACTGCACAAGCACTGTCTGCTATCCATCCACAGGTAAAGCTGTACTGCCAAACCCAGCAGACCATTTCTTGCACCCCCTTCAAACCAGGCGATTGGGTACTGATAAAGGACTGTGAGGCAGCTGCTGGAAGGAAGCCAGGTGGAAGGACCATTCAGGTGCTTCCTGACGACTTACACAGCAGTGAAGACGGAGGGTGAACTCTTGCCTGGGTGTACCACACACACATTGCAGAAGGCCCCAGTAAGGGAGCAATGCTGCTCCAGCGTCACTGAAGCTAGACCTGTGCGGACAGGAGGTAACTGTCAGAATGGGCCAAGGCCCTTTCCGTGCCTCGGGTCTATCAAAGGCGATGACCTGCGCACTATATACCAATGGCTCCTCCAGTAGCCAGTACAGGGACAGGCTGTGTTGTTTGCACACCTTAAAAAGACTCCAAATCTTGAACAGGTCTCTATAAAACACTGTCAAACCAGTAAAATCCAGTTTCTTAAAATCCATTAAAAACAGTGTTTTATCAAACCCTAAAAGACCAACATTTTGAAGTATACGACTCACGACCTTGACCCACACGGTGTCATTGGGGCCAGTGAGGAATCTTTGAATAAACTGGAGCCTAAAAGCAGCAGTTCTACTGGCCAAGTGCACAATTCCCTGTCCACCCTCCTCTTTGGGTAAATAAAGAACCCCTTGCGGAACCCAGTGTAACCTGTCCCAGAAAAAATCCACCAAGACTGACTGGATACTTGCAAGTAGGTCCGTAGGGGGGTCTACACAGGCCAGCTTATGCCACAGGGAAGAGGCGGCTAGGTTATTGATCACCAGAGCACGACCCCTATAGGACATCTTTGGAACTAACCATTTCCACTTATTCAACCGTCCTTTCACTTTTTCTAAAATGCCTTCCCAATTCTTCATCATAAAAACATCATCTCCAAGGTACACCCCCAGGTACTTGAACCCCCCCTTCTTCCACGTAAGGCCTTCTGGGAGTGTTGGTCCTGCCTCCTCCCATTCCCCAACTACTATCGCCTCACACTTGTGCCAGTTGATCTTTGCTGATGATAAAACATTAAAATCATTTAAAAGTCTGGTTAAAACATCAACATCCTCCTGTGATTGTACACTCACAACAATATCGTCTGCATAAGCAGACACACAGAAAGGAGCATCACAGCCGGGGAACTTAAAACCAGTCAGCAGCTCTCTAAACTGACACAGCAGAGGCTCTATGGCAATGGAGTACAGAAAACCAGACAAGGCACATCCCTGTCTGATACCCCTCGTCACCGTAAAAGGGGCACACAAACCACTGTTAACCTTCAGTACACTCTCAATGTCACTATACAACACTTTGATCATGGCTATAAATCCAGAGTTGAACCCAAGGTTTTCCAGCACTTTCCATAAATAGTCGTGTTCAACTCTGTCAAAAGCCTTTTCCTGGTCCAAAAATAACAAACCAGTCTTTAAGCCCAATAGTCTGGAGAGGTCCAAAATTCCCCAAATTAGATATATATTATCACTTATCGACCTGCCAGGAACACAGTACGTCTGGTCAATGTGAATGACCTGCCCCATCACCTCCCCCAGTCGAGCAGTTAATGCTTTAGAGAGCAACTTGCAGTCTGTACAAAGGAGAGACACAGGACGCCAGTTCTTCAGCAGAGTGAGATCTCCAGTCTTGGGCAGTAATGTGAGGACAGCCCTTCTGCTGCTTAGCGGAAGCTTCCCCTCCACCAAGCTGCTCTTCAGCACCTCCAGCACATCCTGTCCCAAGACCGGCCAGAAAGCCTTGTAGAATTCTACCGGCAGCCCATCTATGCCCGGAGCCCTGCCATTCTGCATGCCCATGAGGGCCGCATGCAGCTCCTCTAGGGACAGCGCCCTGTCCAGTTGTCCCGCAGACTGCTGCGACAACTTGGGCAAGTGGTGAAGGAACCGCTCTTCCACCTCTAGTGCCTCTGCGTGCTCACTTTTAAACAGCTTAGAGAAAAAGCTGACTGTCTGCTCACGAATATCAGCGGGTTCCGAGAGGAGATCCCCTGAATCTGTTCGCACAGCATGCATTGACCGTTCCTGTCCATTTTTCTGCTCTAGACCAAAGAAGAACTTAGACGGGGCGTTCATTTCAGTCACACTTTTAAAGCGTGAGCGGACCAGCGCCCCCTGTACTGTAACCCCCAGCAGGTCAGATAAAGTATCCTTTTTCTTTTTGAGAGCTCTAATATGCGCTCGATTTCCTGTGGATGCACCCAAAAACTGGAGCTCTGCCACCTCACTCTCCAGAGCTGCAAGAGATCTAGTGAGGTCCCGAGTGACATTGAGAGTGTACTGCTGGCAGAATACCTGTATCTGAATTTTGGCAATGTCCCACCACTGTTGTAGAGAGCTAAAATCAGGTCGTTGCATCCTAAAAACTTTCCAAAAATATATAAAAGAGTCTCTAAAATTTGCATCGTCTAAAAGCGTAGTGTTAAAATACCAATACGCACTCCTGGGTTTCACACGGGTGTTCCTGACAGTGCACTGAACCATAAAATGATCAGTAAAACCAACAGGGTTAATACAGCATTGCGTAAAAACATTCAACTGGTGTTTAAAACCATAAAACCGGTCCAGTCTAGCCAGCGAGAGCATGTTGTCCTTAATGTGGGTCCATGTGTACTGCCTCTGTTCTTTGTGGAGGAATCTCCAGATATCACACAGTTCAGTAGTCTCTATGACCTCACACCACCACCTGCGAGAGGCAGCGTGTGGTTCTGCATGATTCCTGTCCATGTCATCTGCAGTACAATTAAAATCACCACCCACAATTAAAAACTCATTGGAGTCACATTGCTGAAGCACCTGACTTAAAACATCTAAAAAACCCATCCTCTCCACCCCCACAGTCGGTGCATAAACACAAATGAGGTTAAAAACATCATTCTCAAAACATGCCCTCACTTTTAAAAGCCTCCCGCTCACCACTTCCTCCACGTCATAGGAGTGGGGGGTAAAAGCCTGTGAGAATAAAACAGCAACTCCAGCACTAAGAGAGGTTTTGGAGCTCATCACTGCTACACCGCGCCACTCCTTCATCCAGTCTGCTGTATTACCAGCGTCGCTGTGGGTTTCCTGGAGAAAAGTCACATCAAGTCGTTTCTGCATAATCAGTTCAAAAAGCTTGGCCCTTTTCTCGCGGTCTCTCGCTCCGTTCACATTTAAAGTGGCAATCTTAAAACCAGTCATAAGAAAATAGTTAAAAGAAAACCAACAAGTAAACGAAACTAAGACAATAAATAGAAACTTAAACCACAGCATTAAAATCATCAGCATGTCACTCTTTCTTCAGGTCGGTCAGTATCTTCTTCAGCCGGTACAGTTCTCTATCAGTAAAAAACTTCTCCCTCCTAAAGTGCTGGACATCATGTATAAACTGCTGTTTATCAGCAAAAGAATCAGTCAGTATGACTTTCCTCTGGCCTTTAGTGCGCAGCAGAAAGGACCGGATTTCATCACCAAAGTAAACAGGGGGGAGAGAGTCCTCCTGAGAACCTACTGACCAACCTGAATCAGACAGTGCATCATCATTCTCAGATACCTCACATGGTTCATCAGTCTTCACCTGCTTGCTGACCTTACCCTCAGCTACCATTTTCCTCTTTAGGGGAGCTTTGAACACGGGGTCAGCGAGCATGTCAGCCCCCTGCTCCAGCTCCACAGCACACCTCCCCACCCCGGGGTCACCGCACTGTACCACAGTCTCCCGTCCTTCACCCCCGGGGGGGGGCCTGTGCCAGGTCAGACAGTGCCACCGTGCCATCTTCCTCAACCGGTGCTGAACTGTCCATCTTCTCCTCAGCACCGTGACGGCTCCGGTCCATCTCCTCCTCAGCACCTTGACGGCTCCGGTCCATCTCCTCCTCAGCACCGGGACTGTCTCGGTCAGACCAAACATCAGCTGGTTGAGCCTCAGCAGCCTCATCAGGCTCAACCTCCAACTCCACTTTGCCCCCCGGGGCTAAATCCTCTCCCGGAGCCGGTGTTCCGGTCGCCACCCCCCCCAACGGACCTGCCACAGCCGCAGTGGGGCCGACTGCAGCGGCCGCGGGCGCGGCGGCTCCCGGTTCCCCTGCTCCGCTGCTCTCAGTGGTCTCGGGCCTTTTCTCAGGGCAGGCGCGGACGAGATGACCTGTCTGTCCGCAGCCGAAACACCTCATCTCCGAGTCCGAGGAGACGAACACGGCATAGTCGAACCCGTCTATTTTCATCTTCATCACCAGGTTCAGGTCATCTGCTCCGTCCTTCAGGATCATATACACGATCCTGCGGAACGATATCAGGTGCTTCATCCTCCCAGACCTGCACCCGACATGGATCTTACGAATTCCCGAGACCACTTTCCCGAACCTCCCGAGCTCTTTGGCCAGCACATCGTCTTTCATGAAGGGGGGCACGTTGGACAGGATGATGCGTTTGAGGGGGTGCTGAGGGGGTACACTGGGGTAAACTGGCCCTGCACCACAATCCCAGACACGATTAATTCAGCTGCCTTCTCCACAGTTTTAAGGAACATAACAACACTGTTGTTCATCCTAGAGGCAGCCACAACGTTCTCATCCCTGACCACATCCCCCGCCGCCAGGAAGCACACCTCCACGCTGGCCTGGGCACCAACTTTGACCCCGTGGCGGCGGGACAGAGATTCATACAGTCTGTTATATGGATCTGCCATGGCTGGGGGTCAGAGATCCCGCAGCACCACTGAGCCACACTCACACTCGACTCACGAGTTAATTCAGTCTGTAGGTGTTCAAACAGAAACAAATAACAACAAAGAAAACACAAAAAGAAAGTTTCGGCAAGACGCCAAAAACCGCTCTCACGCTCACGCGTCCGCTCACTCACTTCCGCGCATGCGCACAGAGAGAGAGAGAGAGAGAGACAGACAGAGAGAACAGAGAGAGAGAGAGGAGAGACAGAGAGAGAGAGAAAGAGAGAGAGAGAGAACAGAGAGAGAGAGAGAGGAGAGAGAGAAAGAGAGAGACAGAGAGATTTTTTTATTTTTTATTTTTAACAAACCTTTATTGAGTCTTATTCAGGCAAGTCTCTCAATGTTGAATATAAAAATGAATAAATAATAATAGTATTAAAAACACCAAGAACCATACATATAAAAACTACCCCTCGCTGCTCAGAGGAGTTCAGGTGCAAATAAAAGTGTGTCCTCCATAACAGAACACACTGCCTCCTCCTGACACCACAACAGTTTAAAACGCTCCAGGTCGGCCATGTTCTTATAGAAATTAAAATCCAAGGTAATACGAGACCTGACCTGCCTGGAGAATATTAGTGTGGCATCACAGTCCGAGTCAGAATCAATTTTATTTTTCCTGCTGACGTAGAGTGCCAGCTTTGCCTGACCAATTATGTAATTGATCAGCTGGCACTTGAAACGTCGACTCTGGACATATTTAAAACCAAGGATAAAAACCTGGGGAGTAAAATGAGCAGCGAGGTTTGTAAAAACATTCCGTAAAACCAACAACAAGGGGCGTAATCTAAAACAATGCATAAAAGCATGAAAGACCATCTCTCTCAGCCCACAGAACGGACAAGCGTGTGAAACCTCAGGGTTTAAAACAGTCACAAACGAATTGACAGACACAATACCGTGGAGTATCCGCCACTGCAGATCTGCCACTTTTTTGGTCAACGGCGGTTTGTATAGAGCCCTCCATTCCGGCCGTACCCCATCACCCAGGCCTAGCTCTCCCTGCCACGGAGTATCAGTTCTCCCAACCAGTTTCTTTTTATTCAAGATTAAGACGCAGTGTCTGTAAAACATCTGCCCACTGGCTGAGCCCACCCTGCCTCCACACTCCAACAGCAGCCCCCCGCAATCTGCCATGTCCGAGGTCAGAGTGCACTTGGGGAACGGGTCACTCTCAGTAGGTTCCACCACTCCTGCATTGAAGTCCCGAAGAAGGCAACTCTCTTCATCAGTGAGTGCCAACCTCCATCCCTGCAGGAGTCGTAGCACCACCCACCTCGACCTAACACCCAAATGCTCCGCCAGCCGCTCCGCATCACTGAGGTTCGGCCCTACAACGTCCACAAGCTGTCGGAACGTTGTGATGCCAGTTGAAGCCCGGACCCCGGACAGGAGTTGGGAGGTTTGGGTCAGTATGTCCAGCCGGGCCCCACACACTATGGGTTCCTCTAAAATCCAGTGCAATGAGGAACAGCCATCCCTGGATAAATCAAACAGTCCCCAGACTTTAAAAATGCCCTTATAAAACAATGGGAGGCCAGTAAGGTTCAGTGTACGTGTGTTAGTTAAAAACAAGGCTCTATCCAGGCCTAAGCCCCCCACAGTCTGTAAAATCTTTTGCACCACTGGTCTCCACACCACATCGTTAGGGCCCTTGAGAAGGCACTGGACAAACTGAAGTCGAAAGGCGGCAGCCCTGCTGGGCAGATGGATTAGGCCCTGACCCCCATAGTCCCTCGGCAAAAACAGCACTGCCTGTGGGAGCCAGTGTAGCCGATCCCAGAAAAAGTCGACCAGGGCCGCCTGAATGCCAACCAGCATATTAGGGGGCGGGTCGACACAGGCCAGTTTGTGCCAAAGGGAGGATGCAGCTAAGTTGTTTAAAACGAGTACCCGCCTCCTATAGGACATTTTAGGAAGTAACCACTTCCATTTTGCCAGCCGTCCTCTCACTTTCTCTAGTGATCCCTCCCAGTTCTTAAGCATAAAATCATCATCTCCAATATAAATCCCCAAGTATTTAAAACCACCCATTTTCCAGTTTAGCCCTTCTGGAAGCGTGGGTTGTGTTCCCGTCCATTCCCCCACCAAAATGGCTTCACTCTTACGCCAATTTACTATAGCAGACGACAAGGCCCTAAAATCATCTAAAACTGCAAGTAAATTGCACATATCATCCTGAGTGTTAATAAAAACCACCAAATCATCAGCATATGCTGAGAGGTAAAATGCATTGTCAGAGTTGGGGATTCTAAAACCAGTGAGTAATTCACGCAGTTTGCACAACAGGGGCTCAATCGCGATCGAATATAAAAATCCTGACAAGGAGCAGCCTTGTTTGATGCCCCTGGTAACCTTAAAAGGGGCACACAAACCGCCGTTCACCTTCAGTACACTCTCAATGTCACAGTACAAAACTTTGATCATGGCTATATAGACAGAGTTGAACCCCATGCTACTCAAAACCTTCCACAAGTAGTCATGTTCAACTCTGTCAAAAGCCTTTTCCTGGTCCAGGAATAGCAAACCAGTCTTCAGGCCCAAAAGTTTAGAGAGGTCCAAAATTCCCCGAATCAAATGCACATTGTCAAAGATCGACCTGCCAGGCACACAGTACGTCTGGTCCCTGTGTATGACTTGCCCCATCACCTCCTTCAGTCTTGCAGCTAATGTTTTTGAGAGCAACTTGTAATCAGTGCAGAGCAGGGACACAGGACGCCAGTTTTTCAGCACCGTAAGGTCTCCCGTCTTGGGCAAGAGAGTGAGGACGGCCCTCCTGCAGCTCAGGGGGAGCGTCCCCTCCGCTAAGCTGCATTTCAGGACATCTAGCACATCTTGTCCCAAGACGGACCAGAAGGACTTGTAAAACTCCACTGGTAGACCGTCAATGCCAGGAGCCCTACCGTTCTCCATGCCCTGAAGGGCAGAGTACAGCTCCTCCAAAGTCAGCTGCCCATCCAGCTGCCCAGCAGACTGCTGAGACACCTGAGGCAGCTGACGGAGAAACCTTCTCTGCACCTCCTCTGACTCCGACTGTTCGCTCTGAAACAACTTCGAGAAGAAGCCAACTGTTTGCTCACGAACATCAGAGGGCTCAGTGACGAGGGCTACTGATTCTGTTCGCACAGCATGCATGAACCTTTTCTGTCCATTCTTCTGCTCAAGACTGAAGAAGAACTTAGTGGGGGCATCCATTTCAGTCACACATCTAAAGCGCGAGCGAACCAGCGCCCCTTGCACTGTAACACCCAGCAGGTCGTCCAGAGTGGCCTTTTTACGTCTGAGAGCTTCAATATGCTCTCGATTTACAGTGGCATCACCTAAGCTTTGGATCTCCACTATTTCACTCTCTAAAGCTGCAAGAGATCTAGTTATGTCTTTGGTGACATTGAGAGTGTACTGCTGGCAAAAAACCTTGATCTGTGTCTTAGCCACATCCCACCACTGTTGTAGGCTGGTAAAATCAGGTTTTTGTAGTCTTAAAATGTTCCAATAATAAATAAAGGAATCTCTAAAATTGGCATCATCTAAAAGGGCAGAATTAAAATGCCAATAGGCACCCCTGGGTTTCACACACTCTTTGTTGATCTTACCCATAACCATAAAATGATCAGTAAAACCAACAGGGACAATATTACACAGAGTAAAAACGTTCAACTGGTGTTTAAAAGTATAAAAGTGGTCCAGTCTTGCCAGGGAGAGCATATTGTCACGAGCATGGGTCCAGGTATATTGTCTGCGTGCCATGAAAGGACCTCCATACATCACAGAGTTCACAATTTTCAATCAGTTCACGGAGGCGCCTGCGTGACGCAAAGTGCGGCTCCACATGGTTCCTATCCATGTCCCCAGTAGTGCAATTGAAATCGCCCCCTATTATTAAAAAATCATTAGGCGAACATCTAGCAAGGGTTTCACACAGAATCACACGTCACTGTGAGTTTCTTGTAAAAACATGACATCAACTCCTTTTTTTGCAATAAAATCAAACAATTTAGCCCTCTTAAAATGGTCTCGTGCCCCATTTACATTCAAAGTGGCTATTGCAAAACCTGGCATAGTAAAATATTTATGAGAGAGACAGTCTTCAGATAAAACCTCCATAAAAAACAGGTTAAACCACCTCAGCACCATTTCCCTCCCTCTTCAGCTTGGTCAGTATCTTCTTAAGTCGAAACAGTTCTAATTTAGTAAAAACTCCTTGTCTCCTATAGTGTTGGACATCACGAATGAATTGCTCTTTGTCTGCAAAAAAAGGTGGAGAACTGGACATTCCTCATGCCTTTTGTGTGCTGTAAAAAACCTTTTATGTCACTGCTTGAGTGCACAGGTGGGGTGATGTCTTCCTGAGATTCTACTGACCAAGCTGAATCGGAGAGACCCCCCTCACTGTCAGACACATCAGTGTCAGACCCCGGTACCGGTATTTTCCCGTCTGCTGTTTAAGGACTGGCTTTTCTTTTTTCGTTTAACTGGTGTCTTGAAAATGGGGTCCGTATCCATGACCGCCTCCTGCTCTGATGGCCCCACCTGCAGAGACGTGGGTGGAAGACACAGTACCTCAGATTTTTGACCAAGGTCCCCAGGGCGCTCCTGAACCTCGTCAGCCTGCTCCTCCACTGCAGGCCCCGGAGCAGGTGCAGTAGGCTCCACTGCAGCACCTGGGTTTTCCTCGTCCGAGCCCGCCGCATCCCTTCCACCAGTACCGGCTTCCGGCTCCAGCGGCGCGTCCCGTCCCAGCGCCTCCACCTCTGTCGGGCCCGTTGCATCCGTGGGGTCAGTCACTAGTCCGGGTCGCTGCTCCTCCGCTCCGTCGGTCGCGCCGGCTCCGCGCTGCTTCTCGGGACAGGCTCGGACGAGGTGACCGGTCTGACCGCAGCCGAAGCACTTATGTACTGTGTCGGACGAGGCGAAGACCGTGTAGTCGAAACCATCCACTTTGAACTTGAGTACCAGGTTCAGGTCCTCCGCTCCGTCCTTTAGCACCATGTACACCAAGCTCCTGAACGAGGTCATGTGTGTGATCAGGGGGGTCTGGAAGCCGAGGGGGATCCTCTTTATTGGGGACACCAGTTTGCCGAAACGGGACAGCTCTGTGGCCAGCACGTTAGACAGTATTATCTTTTTTGCGGGGGTACTGAGGGGGTGTACAGGGGTGAACTGGCCTTGAATCACCACTCCGGTCTGGATCAGTTGGTTGGCCCGGTCCACTGTGCTTACAAATAGGACCAGGGCCTTGTTCATCCTGGACGCGGCGACCAGGTTCTTGTGGCCGACCACCTCCCCCGCCGCCAGGCAGCACTCCTCCAGACCGCAGCGGGACTCGACTTTCACCCCGTGTCTGCGGGTCAGACCCGCATAAAGCTCCTCCTGAGAGGACATGCTCCTCTCCGCTCTGCCGGGGTCCGAGACCCACCGCGCAGAGTCGCGCTCACACTCTGACAGCAGAGCATTAAACACACCGAAGATGTTCAATCGGGATTTAGTGAAACAAAAGAAATAAAGAGATAAACTTTTGGCGAGATGCCAAAAAGCTGCTCTCACGCTCACGCGCTTCTCCGCTCACAGCTCGCTCACCTCCGCGCATGCGCACAGGGAGAGGGAGAGAACAAAGAGAAAGAGACAGAGAGAGAGACAGACAGAACAGAGAAAGAGAGAGAGAGAACAGAGAGAGAGAGGGAGAGAGAGACAGACAGAACAGAGAAAGAGAACAGAGAGAGAGAGAGAACAGAGAGAGACACACACAGAGACAGAGACAGAGAGAACAGAGCGAGAGAGAGACAGAGAACAGAGCGAGAGAGAGACAGAGAGAGAGAGAGAGAGAGAACAGAGAGAGAGAGAGCGAGAGAGAGAGAGAGAACAGAGAGAGAGACAGAGAGAGACACACACAGAGACACAGAGAGAACAGAGAGAGAGAGACAGAGAGAGACTTTGACTTTTAAGAGCCTTTATTTCAGACAGAGGAAACATACCACTGTCTTCACGTCAGAACAGGAGGTGTGTACATTCACCTTTTACTCTGAATAAATAAATAAATAAAGCATCCCCTAATTTCAGGAAACAATTAAATGACTTTAAAAAGGGATTAATAAAACTCAGGAGTAAAACACACATCCTCATCAATTATAAAACAAATGGCATCTTCACAGCACCACATGTTTACAAACGTGTCCAGGTCCTTCATACTTCTGTAAAAATTAAAATCAAGTAAAACCCGTGACTTCACCAATCTGCAGAACGTTAGCACTGCGTCACAGTCCGCGTCCTGTGCCAGCTTGTTCTTTCGGCTAAAATAGATCGCCATCTTAGCCTGTCCCAGAATAAAATTCACCAGCTGGCACCTGGACCTCTCCTTCCAGACATATTTAAAACCCAGAATAAAAGTCTGCAGATTAAAAGTCAGATTAAGAGACTTGTGTAAAACGGAGAACAAAGGATGCAGCCTAAAACAGTGCATAAAAGCATGGAACACTGTCTCTCTATGTGGACAAAAAGGACACGTGTGTGAAACCTCAGGATTTAAAACAGAAATAAAAGAGTTCACAGAGACAATGCCATGAAGTATCCGCCACTGAAGATCTGCAGTTTTCTTGGTCAATGGTGGTTTGTATAATATTCTCCATTCAGGCCTTGTATTCGCGGCCAGTGCAAACTCCTGGCGCCATGGAGTGTCCACCCTCCCCTCCAGCCTTTTCCTGTTCAGGAGTTTTACACAAGCTCTGTATAAGGTTTTACCACACACTGTCCCCAAGTCCATGTTAGCCTGCCCCTCACACTCCAATAGTACACCTCCACTACCTTCTAGGTCAGGGGAGATGGAGCACCTGGGGAACGGATCACCCGGTTCAGGCCCAACAACCCCTGCGGCATGGTCTGTCAGGAGAGTCAGCTCCTCAGCTGAGAGAGCTGCTCTTCAGCTGCGCAGGAGCCGGAGCACCACCCGAAGTGACCGCATCCCCAGTAACTCCACCAGGCCTTCAGCATGGGTAAAATCTGGCCCAGCCAACCCAACAAGCTGACCTAGTCTCACTACACCGGAGGACACCAAAGCGCTGGACAGGGCCTGGGAGTAATGATTTGACAAGTCCAGACGCGCACTATATACCAATGGCTCCTCCAGTAGCCAGTACAGGGACAGGCTGTGTTGTTTGCACACCTTAAAAAGACTCCAAATCTTGAACAGGCCTCTATAAAACACTGGCAAACCAGTAAAATCCAGTTTCTTAAAATCCATTAAAAACAGTGTTTTATCAAACCCTAAAAGACCAACATTTTGAAGTATACAACTCACGACCTTGACCCACACGGTGTCATTGGGGCCAGTGAGGAACCTTTGAATAAACTGGAGCCT